>JAPDSC010060888.1:229563-260794 GCA_026290005.1 Latrodectus geometricus
ATATATATATATATATATATATATATATATATATATATATATAAAATATAAGAATATTTAATTAAGATCTCAAAAAGAGACAAGAATATTGTATATTTATAATCATGAAATATTAGAGATCTTCTGAGTATTATATATATTTTTTTTTTTTTTCATGGTATAAAAACTTAGTAAAAAATTCAAATTTTTTGCAAAAAAACTATCTTCGAAAACATTTCACACAGTGTTTTTAATTAAGGAATAAAACTTTTAGGCATTAAGGCATATATGTGTATATTCACATTCATAAATATACATGTACATTTTTCTGATTAAAGTAGTCAAAATCAGTTTGTGATAATTATACTATTTTTAAAGAAAAACTAACAATAGAAGCTTAAAAAGAGTTTAATATTATAGTATATATGAAACATTGATTAGTCCACAGTTGAACATAAGTTTTCTATAAAATACAAGAATTAAAAATTTAAATTTTGCATTTTATTTTTTAACATTATGAGTGCTACTTTTAACTTGTAGAAGTTTATTAAAAGAAAGTTTTCTATATATTATCTCTAAACATTTTTTATGCTTAAATATTTTTTTTTTTTTTTTTATCAATTTTAAGTTTCAAGGTTTATAAAATAATGTGTAATTATAATTTTGACTTATAGCTTTTACATTTACTAAATATTAAAACTAAGTTAAACCAGTTGTTTTTATTCAATTTTTTAAAATTAAAGTAGCCTTAGAAAATAATTAATGTAAATTACTTCAGTTTTACTTAAATTTTAGAAAATACTTTCAAGTCATGGAATTTATAATTGCTGATTAAATGGTAAAATAATCATGTTATGAAATTTCAAGTTATTGTTTTTTTTATTTTTTTTTATTTTAGGAAACACAGTATAATGTAGAAAAGCAAAAATTAGAAGCTGATCTACAACTTGCTCAGCAAAATTTGAAGAAAATTGAGGTAAGAATATTTTACATTACATAAATATTAATAATTACTATTGTTTAAAATGCATGTTTAATTACAAATATTTTTCAACAGAAATCCAGTAATTAATATTCAACAGCAGTTTGCTGCAAGAAAATAAAATTTTGTGCTTTGATTGGATGCAAACACATTACATTTTGAAATTATATTTGAGAAAAATATTCTATTCAAAATGCTAAAATAGACCTTTATTTGGGAATTGTTAAATTTTGCTTTTTGACTAACTTGTTGTTGATTTATTTTATCATTCCCACAGTTAATTTTTATAAATTTTATTTCATTTAGATTTTTTTTAAAATAAATTATTATAAAATATAAATATATTAACAAATTATTTAATTTTTAAAAATAGAATCATTACAATGAAGAAATACAAAATCTTCAAAGGCTATATGAACAGAAACTGCAGCAAAAAAATGAAAACCTACGAGATGATACCATTCATTTAAGATACTGTGAAGAAATGGAGCAATTGAAGGTAAAATACTTAAAAATTTCTTAAGTCAAATTTTTAATTTTTTTATTATTTTAATTTAAATTTTTAGCATATTAAAAAATAGCTGTTTTACTATACACAATTGGAGGGTGAATAATAATTTTATTTTGTTTGTTTTATTTGTTATTAATTTAAAATTTTATTTTATCAGGAAAATAATGCAATTTTTATCAATCATGTATTTTAAACTAATAAAGTTAAATTTTTGCAGAATCTTTGTGAGAAAGGATTAACTGCTATGGATGCTTCCCATAAAAAAATCATATTAGAATTAGAAGAAAGACACCAAAAAGAATTAGATGAATTAATGGCTGACAGAGAAAAAGCTTTAGCTGATGAAGCACATGCAACAGCAATAGGTTAGAGATTTTATTATGACATTTTATGTTACAGTTAATATTTTGAAAGCATAATAGAATATAGCAAAATAGAGTCGCTGAAAATCAAGTTAACCTACATAGACACCTGAACAGTTAAATAATATTTGTTTGAACAACGTATTTAAAGTATTCTATATTAAAATTGTAAAGTCTGGCAGGAGTTCTAATTGATCATTCATTTGTGTTTTGTTGTATCTTAAATATGAATGATTAAAGTTTCATATCAAAAGAACAATTTGTTGATATTTTTTTTATTTTGATTTTTTATCAGTAGTAAAATTAAATAATTTGATCTATATGTGTTGATAACACTTGTTTTGTTTCTGCATTGCATCCCTTCCAAGATCTTTATCTAAAATGCCAGTCATTTGCACTCAGACATATTTGCAATATATTAAGATCTTTTCAATGATCACAACTTCCAATTTAGTTGTAATTGGGCATTCAAGGATCTTTTTATAATTCAAAAATAAATATTTTAAATATTTGGCTGATCTAAAGATCAATTTGTATTGCTTATAATCAAAAATTGTCTCTATGTGTCATTGTTGTATTAGACACACTATAATGAAATTCTAAAGCCACTATACCATATTTATGAATTTTTAAGCTGTAGATACTTAATTTGTTACATTTTTAGTTTACATCTATTTTTTTAATCATAAATAGTAATGTCTCCTTTATATTGATGGTATCAGCATATGAATTTTTGCTCAATTCATATAACTTTTATGTTTCAGTATTGAGAAATATTTAATAAAAATGATTTTATATAATCTTCAACTTAAGTAAAACAAAAAATTCTATTTGACTAGTATTATGTTAAGCATTGCATTAATAAATTCTTTGTTAATTTCATATATTTTGAAAAATAATGGTACTATAACTTAACTTTTCACTGATTAATTTATTAATAAAAATTTTTCATTTAAATATGTACATTTATGTTAATTAAAATGTCATTAATTTTCAACTCACAAACTAGTGTTCATAAGCTTGTTACAATCCATAATAAATGTTCTGAATTATCAATTATAAGTTTAATATTGCTTAATGTCGATTTCTGAGATCACAAAAATCTGTATTATAGCTTTAGAGGCAGTCAGAAAAGCTCATTCAGATGAATTGCAACGGCAAATCCAGACATTTAAAGATGAATTTGTAACGAAAATGAGTAAACGTTTTGAAACAGAAGCTGTTAAAAAATGTTATGAGTAAGTATCTCTAATATATAAATGTGCTTGTTATATTAAAATGTATAGATTATTTTAATTTTAATAATTTTTTTTTTTTAATTTTTTGTATCAATACAGCATCAAAAAAAAATTAAAAGAGATTTTTAATTAATAAATTTAACTAAAAATGTTCTACTTTCATTTTTAAATTAACTTTTTGAGTTAGATTATTTTATGATAATCTATGCATGAAACTATTCACATTAATTTTTCATGTAGGCATTTACTATCTTCAATGTAAATATAACTTATTTGGAACGAGACATACATTGTTAGAAATATAATGTCAAAGTAAACTTATTGATATATTTATGTTAGAAAATAAAATAAAATTGTTTTTTTTTGTGTTGGGGGTTTATTTTTTGTTGAAAACAAACATTTAGTTGTGAAAAAACACATTTTTAGCATTTGTGTACTTAGAAAAAATTTCGTACTACAAGTAGGAAGTTCTGAGAGTCAATGAAAATATCAATCAAGATTTAAATGTATTGAAATTATATATCTGCAGGGAAAGTGTTCCTCAAGAATATATATGTGATAATCAGCAAATTTTGTCCCATATATATTTCAATTGAGATCGAAGTTTGCTTAATGTTTTTTTGATAAAGACTTCACAAAAAATATATTCTTTTTTTTTTCTTTTTGTTAACAGAATTAAAATTTTATTTTTTCTGTAGCATCATTGCCTTAATATTCTTTATGAGTATTATACATATAGATTTTTTTAATTTTAAGAACATTAATGTGTGAATGTTTGTATATTTTTATTATATGCAATTTTTAAAATTGATTATTATAAGATATGTTAAAAAAATGTTACTATTTATGCCAAATAAATTATAATTGATGAAATTAGAACATATTCTTAAAATTTTGATAAGTTACTAAATTAGTATACCATTTTGTCTTTTAAGTTGTCAGATACAAGCTTTTAAAATAAATGTTTCCTAAATTTAAAAATTTTTGAAAGTAAGGAAAATTAACATATAAGAATGAGTATAAAAAGAATAACATGCAAGAATAGTGAATGGGATAATAGAAATCACAGGAAAAAGCTATATGAATACATCTTATTCAAATTAAAATATTTCAAATGTTAAAAAAATTCAATAAATTTTGAATACTGTTCAGTTATAACATCCTAATATTATAAAAACAATGACATTGTTTTGCTACATAAATCACAAATTGTACTTTGAACTTTCATTTGTTCGCATATTTTTTTGTATGTATATAAGATTATATGTATAACTGAAATTTTATTTCTTTAATATAATTATGTGTATAAAAAATATGTATGTCTACTTGTAATCTAGCACACATACATTAATAATGTTTTATTTATAAATGGAAGATTATATTATTAATTCAGTGGATTATTTTGACACTTTATAACTTCAAATACATAATATTTATTTAATACTAATAACCGATGAAAAGAGTATTACAAGACTTTCTTTGTCATTACTGGTTCCATGGTTATGCACGAAATACAAGGATAATAGCAGTTTGTAAATTGATATATAACTAACAAAACCTATTTGTTCTTCTAGTGAATCCTGAGATCCTATAACGTAACATTTTATAAATTTTTTCCTTTGAGGATATATGAAAGGCAATATTTAAGCATTCAATTCAAAGCACTGACTATTCAAATGCTGATGAATGAATTTTTGAGTTGTGTTCGAGAACATATGATCCAAATTTGATTACAATATAAATATTTGTAATGTAACACTAAGAAAGTGCAACTAGCATTTTTAAAAAAGTGTGAAGAATACAAAAATGTGTTTTTTCATACAATGTATCATTTACAGTGTTTCTTATAAATCATTGCATAAAAGAAATAGATTTTTCGAAAATTTAATTAATCAGTTGTAATCATCCACACACGTGTAACATATTTCTACAGAAATAAAATTATTAATTTCATTATTATCAAAATATCCTAAAATTTTAAAGTTAAAAATATTCTTAACTGAATTAAAAAATTGTATAAAAATATTTTTCAGGTCAGATTTATCTAATGTAAAATATGAAATTCTTGCAATGACAGAAAAATACTCAGTGAAGTGCCTTGAAAATGCAACACTGCAAGAAAAACTTGAAATAATGAATCAACAGTTGAAGTCAACTACTACTCAGGTAAAAGCTGTGTTGAGTTAAAATGAAAGTATAGTAAAATGTTTTGTACTTTAATTTGATTGCAATTCTGAAGTATAGTTAGTTTGATATTTAATTTCAAATATGTTATAAATTGGATCTTTAAAAAAAATTTTTTCGTTTGAATGTTGTATAAACTTACAACAAGAAGTTAACATTTCAATTAAAATATTACTAAAATATGGTTAATAGTAAAACCGAGTAATTTAATAAAAGCTAGTCAATTGAAAATTAGCTATTTAAAGTATACATTTATTACATAATTTAAAAGGATAAAAATATAGGCTATAACTTTCTATTCTTTAAACTATTTGATTATTAAATGAAACTTCAAAGTTATTAAATATGATAAATTAAGTAGTCTGTTTTAAAATCTTCTCATATTATAAAAGCCATATTTAATTAAAGGATATTTTTCATGCATAACTAAAAGCAATCATAAAATAGTATTTTATAATAGTAATTTTAATAGGTGCAAAAGAATTGTGAAATTAAGAACAACTAACATGTTTAACTATTTGGAGAAAAGCTAATTCTTATGGAATTTTATCTATGCATTTATCTTGTAAACTGCATGCATGTGGTTGAAATAAAACCAACTAAACGAGGCATGTAAAGGAAAAATAAAATTGTAATCCCTGTTTTAAATAATAAATTTTAGAAGATGATGACATTTAATTGGCTTTTGATTTTTTTTTCATCATTGCTTTATTTATTTCAATGTATCATGGAAAATCTTCAATTTTATTTGACACATGATTGAGAGTTTTGATTATCACAATACTTTGTATTCAACCCTTACATTAAGATTTCTATTTAAATTATCATTCTTAGTGAGTGAAAAGTGAGACACAATCTTTTCAAGGATGTCATTTTACAGTTTGGTGGTTGTAATATGTTCAAAATTTTATCTGCTCTACTTGCATTGGCGTAATTTCATCTGGTAGAATTAAGTTTTACTCCAAATAAGATAAGTTTGATTTAACTTTTATAATTTTAAATATTTTTCAAAATGCTCATTTTTAAAAATAATGAAAATAAAAATTATTTTATTCACAGAATTTAATTAGAAATGAAAAAAAGTAGTATGTGTACATCTTTATAATTTTGAAGAACTACGATTATTTAAAAAAAAAATTGTTTAATTTTTTTATGCTCATTTTAACTGTAGAAAGACATACAAAAGTTGAGATTTATTTACAATTATTATTTTTATTGTAATAAAACAGAAAATTAGGCAGGATTTTAAAGTCCCGCCAGGATTTATGTCTATTACATTGCCATTACATCCATTAGTCTGAAGAAGAAAAAATATTAAATATAAATGAATATTTTTATACAATTAATTATGGTACTGATAAAAGAATTTCTTTTTTTCTTAAAACAAAGAAATACTTTGCATAATGTGCACTAAGAATGCAGTCGTGAATAAATTTTTTTCGAAGCACAAAACTCACAATGTCCTCAATTTTTTACAAATACTGGCCAATATGCACCTTTGTTTTTTGCCTTATGTCATCAGAAACACAAAATTTTTCTGTTGCGTTTTTTTGGGAGGTTCACTTATCTCTCCATATCTAATTTAGATCTTCCCCTTTTTTTGAAGGCATTTTTGACATTGTTATTAGACCTTGTGTTACCCTTTGTTTGTATTCTAGAAGAGGTATTTTATCCTGTATGTCACAGTAGCAAATATACGAGTTTACCATTGCAATTTCTGTAATATCATAAAAGAGATGATGTAATATCATAAAAGAGATCCACTTTTTGGCCTTTCTATCTCTATCATATAGTAATTTTAGCATGTAACTTTTATCCACACCTCCCATATGACTGTTATAATCTCTTACTATTGAAAGAGTTGGTATATTCATTATTGAATCATCTTTTCATTTTTTTTCTTTGAATTTTACAAATTTCAGTTCCATGGTTATTGGACAAGAAAAAAACACAGTGGTTGTCTTTCCATTTGAAGTATGAAATTCCCTGGTCTGTCATGTGACAGTCAAAATCACTCCTTTTCAAAGCTTTGTCTACTGAAAGAGATGGTAAACCTTTGATTACTTTGTACAGTTCCACATGCATATATACCAACAGATTTTAGATTTTCATACAATTCCACAGAGGATAAAAAGTTATCCATCATTATGATGTAATTTTTATTTACAAAAGATTTGGTTAATTTCTGAACTATACTCCCCCCCCCAAGACCAAATCTTTTGAATTCTGAATTATCTTTTCCCTGATACACTTCAAATTCATACATATAACCTGACATAACTGAACAACACCATAGTTTATATCCTCATTTTATTGGTTTTTTTGGATTGTACTGTTTAAGCGTTAAGTGTCCTTTGAATAATATCCTGCTTTCATCTATACTTTGTATTTGATGAGGCATTCTCAGTGATTGAAAGTTTTTAGTTTATCCATAAGTGGTCTAATTTTATAGTCTATTAGTATTTTGATTTGGTGTTACATTGTCATTTACATGCAAGTTACCTAATATCTGGAAATCTTTATTCCATGAAAGAGTATCAGGAACAACAGGCACAAAATAATCTATATCATTGCCCCATTAATTTCATACTTGAGGTAAACAGTGTTAGCTAAATAGCATATTTAATCCCAAAAATTCATAAAATTCCTCTTTAAAAATAGGCTTTATATTCCTTTGTTTTATATTTGAATAGAAGTTTGCTTGAAATACAATATTACTTATAATTTCATAGTCTAAAAATGTTTAAAAAAAGGCAATGTTTTATCTTCGAAAATTGATGCTCATGTTTCATGAGATAAGCTAAATATAGGGATAGTTGATGTACAATCTCTTTTCATCCAAATTCTTTTTGGTGTAATTTCTTCACTTTAAATGTCTTCTCTTGAATCACTTCTAGAGTCTGAAATTTTATGAATGTTTGTCGCATTCAAACTTTGATTGTTTCTTTTATTTTGTTCTGGTGAATCTTCGTCAGAACTACTGTCCACTTCTGATGTTTCAACATCAGATGGTAATTCATCCCAGATAATTTTAATTTCTTCTGGTATCAAGCCTTTTATTTGTCTGTACATTATTCAAAAAAAAAAAAAAAAAAAAAGAAAAAAAAATCGAAAATATTTTGTAAAAGGGAAAAAAACTTTAAAAAATTGTAAATACTCAATGACAAAACAAAAAAAACTATTAAGAAATGCAATACTTTAGGATCATTGAATATAACTATATCTGCAAGTGCTAAAAATAAATTATAATAAAATGCAATAATAAAAATCCATTTCAAAAATTTATTCAAATTTCACCAGGACCTTTGACTTAACAGGACTTCAAAGCCTCGAAAGAACAATAGCAGGTTGTGTTAGAAAATTTTCACTGAATTGATTATATTTTGAATTTAAAATTACGAGAAAGTTCATAAAGAATAGATAAAAAAATATAAAGCACTTGCCAATCAATATTCTGATGTCACAAACCTTGGAAGTACATCAATAGCTTTCCAGCAAAATGGTCATTGAAACTAAGCCTCTAACAAAATTGTTCATCCATATTCATGCGGAACAAACCGTTTATATGGTGCTGTTTGAGTGTTCCTTCTATGCTAATGTAACACCTTCTATGTGAAATATATAACATGACTGTGAAACGTGACGTTCTTATAAAAACAGATTTCACTTATATTTCACAATTACATTTATCACTTGGTTTTACAAAGTTGAATTTTAAAAAAAAAAAAATTGCAAACAAAATAAGAAATCACTTATTTACAAGAATATAAATTAACTGGCTTTGGAAATTAAGACAAGCCAGTTGTTAGCTAATGAATGAGTCTGCAAACAGCTTAAATATTAATTTAGGAAATTAGATTTTTTTTTTTTTAATATTTGAATGAGATGGATAAATCTGAGCTTCCAAATATTGGATATTTATTATTAAGATTTAGTTTAAAAATTTATATTTAAAACTCTAAAATGAATTCATATATATGTGATTCAAGCAAGCAGCTGGAAGTGAAATTTGAAACCTTTGATAAGCCGTCATATGAAAGATTTAAAAACATTTAATACCAATTATTTAGTTACAGTTAAACGTAAATTTGCCTTAGTTAAGTATATATTTCAACATTGATTTTTCATTTGTTTATTTGTAAATACATTTTGATTCTAAATTAAGAGTTATATTAGTCTTGGCGTGTGCATTTCATGGCATTATAAAATTATATTCTTCTAAATATTGATACTTTACTTTATAACCTAGATTATGTGAAAGATAATTGATAAGTTAGTTTCCCAGACAGTTTACTTGAATAATTTATTTTTTAGGTAATTGAATTATTGGCTAAAAACCAAGAACTACAAGCTCGCTTGACTTCTGTTGAATTACAGAAACAAGAAGAGAGTATAATATAACCGATCATGTACATTTTGCAGGATGAATGTAAGTATATTTGTAATATGTGAACCATTTTTATGAAAAAAAGTCTTTCAACTTGTAATCTATAAACTAAGACAATAAAATAAAACAAGGAGGGGAACACTTTAATCATAATATTATCTAATACTCAAGTCATGAGTATTTTTTTAAAAATTTTTTTTCCCCATTTTTATTTTCCAACTAGAAATTTTTTTATGACTAAATATATTTTTAGCAGTTTTTGTTTTGAAAATTTTTTACTAGTTCAAAGAAGTGATTTTAAGTATGCATAATATATTTTAAGTAAAATTTAGCAACAGACATCATTTCATATACCAAGTTGTAATTTTTAAAATTATTATTATTATTTTGTAAATAGACAGCTCCTATCCTATTCAAACTTGCAAAAAAAATTTTTATCAAATTTTAATCTTATTAATAACCACTAACATTTTGAGGAAAGGATAATTTTAATTTTCATAGTGTTATTGATTGAAGCATAAGATATCTAAACATCAGAAAGTATTTTATTTTATTAATATTCATGGCTAATAATTATTGCTAATAAGTCACTCAAAAATGAAAAGTGTATAAAAAGATTTTAGAATGAAACTATATGTTCTTAATCATATTGTGTTAAATCAATAAAAATTTTCATACAGAAAGCTCAAGTTGCATTTCAATAAGATTCTCAAAAAGGTGTTCACATAAGAAAAAATTTTTTTGGAAAGTAAAAAGAGCACAAACAAGAATCATTAACAATTGTTTTACTGCAAAATATGTTGACAAAAAGTGTATAAATTCTAAAAAGTTTTAAAAAATATGATGTATTTTATTTGCTTAGAGATTTCTACCAAAAAAAAATATGCTTTTTAAATGATAAAACTAGAAGTATATCTTAATAAATAAATAAATATATATATATATATATAAATATATTTATAATTATATATATATATATATATATATTATTTTAAAATTAACAATATAATAAATTGGTGCTTTTAATCTTAAGCTAAATTTTTATTGAATTAAGTAAAGTTATATATTTTCTTGTAATGATGATTTATTTGAATTTTATTAATAAGACATTAGAAAAGTGAAATTTTATATAAACATGCTATTTTATGTTTAATGAGGGATTCTTAATTATCTAGTTCTGCATAAAACTTTAAAAAATAAAAAAATGTGATAATATAGAAAAGCTATATCAAACATTATCTGTAATTGTTTACAATCTTTTCTGGAAGTATAAGTAAAAATTCTTAAATGCATTAAAACCACCAATTTGACAATTATAACTGACTTTATAAGTCAAATTTCATAAAAAAAATTTTAATCACTCATAGCAGCTTTTCAATACTACATAAAAACAAGTTTTCAATTCTTGCTGCTAAATATATCATTCAATAGAAGCTTTCAAAGTGATAAGGCTACAAAAAATTATAAATAATACATATTTGTGAAGTCCATTTTATGATAGTATTTATGTATACTTGTGCTAAATGTATTGGTTTCACATTTTACATCTTGTTCAATGAATTTGTAATTGACACTTAACTAACTATATGTTAACTTAAATTTTGCAAGGGGAAAATATCAGGGAATGATTTCTTTAAAAAAATAAAATAACATATTTTAGAATTTTTTCTTTGCAGCATACCAAAATAAACAAAATAGTATTTTCATTGAATTTTGAAAACTGACTAAAGTTTTTGTTTAAAACAGAAAAACACGAATTTACAATTTAACACACAAAAGTATTCACATTAAATTAATGCAATAAAAACAGAACTTGCATAAGTTCTTCTTTTTGGCATACCAAAACAAGCAAAAGAAATTTTGATTGAAATTTCAATTTAAATATGAGCACATAAAAGTGTACACACTACCAAACTATTTAATTAACTGTGCCACAAAACAATGTTTTGCATTTTTAAGTGAAATGACTCAGATAAATTAGTAAAAATAACTCAAAGAGTAGAATTCTTGATAACTACTGTTACTTATGAAGTTACTAAAATCTAATGCTGCAACTCATTCAAAACTTGCATTCATAGTGAAATTTTGTTCAGTAGTAAAACAACAGTCAGATTTGGTTAGTATAAACTTATTACTAATACACAATGATTTTCATATTTTTTAAATTATTAGATAGTTTCAGAACTATGGTCTAAAATTAATAAAATATATGAATATCAAATTTTATTATTACAAGGTAAGCAAAAAAAGTTCTTGCTGCTTTGCATTACCATTGAATGAAGTGAGAATAAATAGGCAAATTAATGTATAATGTAATTGAGACATCAGTCAGTTGAGAGTAGTTATAAAAAGAGATCCACTGCACACATTCATCAGTCATAACTCACACAGTAGCAAAGAGAAATGGACATGTTGAAGGAACTCATTTGGTGATGTTTGCTTTAGGACTTCAAAGTTTTTAACTGCTACATAAAGTTGCCAAAAATATCAAATGTTTGGAGATAGTGCTATGAATGAACATTCAGCAAGGCATTTGTTTTAAAAATATAAGTTAGGAGATTTATCTCTCTGTGAGGATGCTCAGTAGGCAGCCATTGAAAAGGACAGTAGTCAAATGTGTAGTGAACTTGCCAGGCACTTTAACAATTCCGGTGAAATAGTTAGACTTCATCTGCAGCACTTAGATAAGACATACAAGCTGAGCAAAGGGATTCCTCACATACTTTTGGAAATCCATAACCAACAAGGAGTGAAGCCTGTTCGTCGTTGTTTTCTCCCCATCATGGTGCAATCCATATTCAACTGAGTGCTGACCAGTGACTAAAAGTTCGTCCTGTACTCCTAAGTATTCCAAATATTGATTATAATTCTAAGATACTGTCTTACACAGTGCAAGGCCATTTATGCACCCAAGCAAGATTATGCTTTGTGTCTGGTGGAAAAGGCATCAAGTAGTTCACTAAAAGCTGCTACCAAGTGGCCAAATAATCACTATAGTTGTACTCACAGGACATTGGAACATGTGTAACAGACATTGCAACAGGAGACAGCAATGGTGCACTGTTCTTCATTGATAAATCAAGGCCCCATGTCACGGGGCTGTCAGGAATATCATATAGCAACTTGGTTGGGAGTCCTCCTTACAAACCTGACCTTGCATGATCAGATAACCATCTCTTCCATTTTTTGGAATTATCTTGATGGAAAATCCTTCACCAAAGTAGCAAGCTAGCACCAAGGACTCAAACTTGTTTGTGTCCCAAACCCAAGTTTTAGCACAACTGGAAACATGCTGACAGAGGCACTGGATGACGATGGTAATTACTTTGAGGGCTTACAATTGGCTACACTTTCTGTAGATCATATTGGGTCATTAAAAACAAGAACTTTCTAGTTTACCTTGTAATTATGGATGAGAAATTAAAAATTTATGCTTCTGAATTAATTAACAATTTTTTAGATAGACTGCTTAAACATCAAATACTTTAAACTAAAATTCATAAAAGATTAGAATTTCAGAAATGTATATTGCTTTTATTAAAAATTACATAATCATTTGTGTACTTAATTTGAAGCTTTTATGTGTAAAATTTTCTAACATCAAAGTTTTAAAGTCACAAATTACAATTGTACATTAATTTTAATTCTTTTTGTAAACAGAGAAAAAGTTTTTATTTAACAAAATTTCTGTAGCAGGAAGAAACTTAAATAAGAAGTGATAAAACTTTTCAAAAATTTAGTAGCATAAATTATCAGATATAAGTATCTATAACAACTACCTCTAGTATTGCTTACATACTTGTGCACTGAATCTTACAGATAAGTGATATATACAAGTATATAAATTTCCATGAAGCTTCAAAATGATATCATAGTTCAGTGACCAAAATGACTGAGAAATGGTGATAAGCAATCATAAATAGGTGGGAAATCTCAAGGACAAGCAGAGGATAACATTTTTCTGTATGAAAGTCCACGCAATATTCGCAACATGCATTATTTTTGCAGAAATATAATTTGCAGGGCTCAAATAAAAGATAAAACCATGGGCCTTTATACAACAGAAATGTAATGATCACAGTTTAAGCCAAACAAGCAATAACTGAGACATGGTTCCAGTGACATACCATACCAAGACAATGTTGAATGTATGTTAGCAATGTAGCTTCTCCACAATGCCAACAAGCATCGATGTAGTAAACAGAACAGGGATTTGTATGAAAATATGATATAGTGCTATTCTTACACTCAGGGTTATTGTTGAATACATCACTGAAAACACTCCTGTCTGTGATATTAAGAAATAAGACATGGTTATCAAATCAAGGGTTAATGTTGTGAACATTATCAAACAATTTGTGGAACATTTATCATCCTGCAAACCTAACTTCTTGACTTGGTTATGATTTGGCTTGGCTGTAAGCACCATTAAAGTCATATGGATAACATGTCAGTCTTTTTTCTCCAGTTCATAATATTAGAGCAAACAGATCCAGCATCAATGACTAACATTCAATAGACACTTGTGCGATCTCAACTAATGCGAGCAATTATAATACTATATGATAATCTCAGGTTATAATTTGCCCTAAAACAGTCAGAAACATGATAGTGAAAACTTTTTTACTTACAAGATGCATGACAGTTTTTTTTAAAAACAATTATGTTCAAATGAAATTTATGGAGGAGAAAACCTGCAACACAAATTCTTTATTTAAATATATTAGAAGTATCACCACTGCTTCCTTTTTATGTAAATATATTGAAAAGATAATCACTTAACTATTACAGCAAGTGTAAGTTTCATGTATGTTGCACTTGGTGAGGCAATTTCAATGGCGAACAGTGAATGTTCAACAACATAAATGTCTGCCGCATATACCTTATATCCTTAACCAATGTCAAAAAAAATTGGGAAATTTTGTTTTCAGGCTTATTTGATAACATTAGCAAACCATACAACTTTAAAGCATAACATTAAGACTACAATTCAATGAAAAATGTACAGCCCAACTGCAAATTGACAACTAAATAAATGTAGTCCATCACAAACCTTTTCAATGGACCAAACTTCAAAGTCAATATGATTTGACAGTAGCCTTTTAGTAAATCATACACGACTAATATGGCACCACATTATCCCATTTATTAAAAATAAAACAATAGTGATTGTTAAATATAGCAGTAATAAACTAAATCATCTTATTTTCATTTTTCAAGGGAATGTCTTTGTAGATGTTTTAGGGGAATCCAAAGAATATTATGAAAAATTAAGAATTTAAGATGTCCATACACCCTTCAAATGTCAAATTTTGTGCATTATATCTCGGAGCACTCATTGGAAAAAATAAAAAAGAACCAAGAAGTATTACTAAGCATTCTTAAAAAATGTATATTGTAAGAATTGAGAGTTTTAAACGTTTATAATTAGTTCTTAATTGATTCTTTAAACATTCCAATTTTGTAAAAATTAAATATCTAACTTTATTTTAATCATAAAATTATTTTTTTTATGAAAGATCAAATTAAAATATTAAAGTATCAAATCTGAACATCAGATCTAACATTAGAATATTTTAATTAATAATAACAAAAAATGTCTCTTCTGCATATATTAAATTAAGCTAATTATTCAAAAAGTTCTTTATAATTATCAAACTATATTAAATTATGTTTAAAACTAATTTTAGTTTCATATAGTTCATATAGTCCATTGAAAAGTTTATTTATTTAGTGTGAAAAATTATTAATTAATACATTTTATCCTGAAAATTAGAAGAATGTACAACTGACTATCAAAACAATGAAAGCACCATTAGAATTATGAGGTATCTATTACTAATATGCCATACCAACTTTGACATGTAACATAGCTTGGATTCCTCTAGAAATCAAAGCATTCAAGTGCTAAATAATATTTAAGACTACTGTATTATTATTTATTGAAGTATGTTTATATAGTTTTGAAAAAATATTGATGAAGGGTCCCGATCTAGTTGAAACACTATAATAGTCCATTACAGTGAGGTCAAGAAACTGGGCCAGGATAAATGTTTCAATTCAATCTTGTGTTCATCAAATCATGATTGGACAATTCCATTGCCTGAATAGCAGCATTATCATTTTAAAAAAATCCCATCTTTTGTAAGAAAAAATTTGCATTCTACGGAATGGACTATGATCGTCTAAAACTTCCCAATGCTCCTTCATTGCAGGACTACTATTGGGCCCAATAGAAAACCTTGATCATAAATTTGTGCAAGCATCCTCTAATCATGCACCTATCCAACGATGTGGAAAAGTGTGAAAAATGTCTCACCTGACTTTAACTGGCTTCCCCGTATCAATCAACTAAGTTTTGTGGTTGTGAAAGCACTCTTAGATGACATTTACCTGTAACACCTGTGATAAATGGTTTAGAATTTGCTTCCATTGTAAATAATATATTTATGAAAGTGCCCTAAAACCAATTACTCTCATGCTAGAGAATATAGACATTAATACGAACTCTACAATCATTTTAGTTGTTTTCTTTCTAGACATTGCAATTTGCTTCAATACCTGTTGGCTTCTTCGACTCAACTCTTCCTTGAACTTCTGCTTTTTTTGCTTTACCGAGCTTGTTCCCCTCACACTGTCATGATTTTAAACATACTTTTAGAAATAAGACCATTGCTCTGGCTATTTAAGTTTAATTAGTTCTCCCCTGCTTTTTAAAGAAATAAAATTTTTATGTTGGCATGTTTATTTTTATTCTGAGGTGAAGAGTTTAAAAAGATGTATGCTAATATAGTCAGCACAGCAAATAAAGCTGTATTTCTTTGTAGATGAGGAAAGTAGTCAGTAAGACTTATTTCCAGTTTATAGAAAATTATTTTAATTAGAAAACTCCATATACAACTGATGTTTACAATAACCTAGCATGTGTAATAGAAGACATTTTAAAGAATAGGATGGAATAATAAAATTCATTTAGCCAAAATTACTCAATCTATTTATAAACAAAATATGCTTTATGAAATTAGTTTTTCTAAGACTGCATTTAACACTTTTCACTAATAAGAAAAATATTTTACAAGAAAGATTTGCATTTAATTTTTGAATAGTATTTTGTCATTGATGTATTAGCAATGTTAATATAAGTAAATGATTGTATTTCTTTTCAGGAGAACTGTCACAAGTTTTTGTGGATAGCTCACCAAGTATTGCTTGCTGAGTTGTATCTGCAAAGATTAAAAATGAAGAAAACTTGTACATTTTGTAACAAACATTAATTTCATTGTAATTTAATCATTTCCTTGTTTTATTATAAGAGAATTTATTGATTGCATAGATATTAAGATTTAGAAGATTCCCCACTTGTAAGAGATAAAAAATTTTTTTAGGTACCTTCTAAAATGTATATTTTGTGTAAATAAACAAGAAATAATGCGCAATATATTTAAAAGGCAGAAAATTCTTTCTTTTTGCTTTTTAGCATTAAGTTAGATATCTCAGGGTTTATGTATATTTATCTGCCATTGGAAAAGAAACTCATTCTCTTTTAATCCTTTTCATTAATGGTAAAATTACTTTGATTTCTACTTATTTTTGAACATTCCATCATCTATCATACAACACCAATTTAGATTAAACATTCTTAAATTCTTAATGAATGGTACTTAAACCTCAGACTAGCTCAGTACTTTAGCAAAATGTTTTTTAAATTTTTAGTTTATTATTACTTAGTGTTCATTTATATATGAAATGTTATTATAGTTAATTGTTTGTAACAAATTAATATAGGTCTTCCAAATTAAAATTTTTCATAGATGCATGCACTTTATATTTGCAAATTTTACAATTGTATTAAATTAAACTTTCTATTTAGTTTCATTTGTGGAATGTGTAAAAATATAGTTGTAAAAAATGCAATATATTAAGGATTATAAAGATGCACTTATTTTTGTAGTTCTGAAAAAATATTGTGTTATAGTTGTATTTTTAAAATAAACTATTTGTATATTTTAATAATTAAAACTCAATTTTTTTATGTATATAGACAATAATATAAGTACAAAGTTATAATAAAATCTTTATATTTGTCTATTCTATATGCTCTGTACTACTTCAAATAAAATAGATTGAATATTTATCACAAAATATACATTTAATAATCAAGAATTTCACAAACTCAAAATATCCCAGCTTATATTCATGCTTTATATTTCAAGGATATAATGAAGCATCTTTTATTCTTCTAAGAGTAGATTGAATCTGTGGTGGGGCCATTTGAATACTGTTCTTCTTTTCCTGATTACAAGGGAAAAAAATGGAAATTTTTAAACTTTATGGAAAACTAACTTAAAAACAAAGTTTAACATTATGCAAGATAATATAGCATATTCAACAACACTCTGAATATTTTTAATTAGTAGAAGAATTAATAAGTTGAAATGTGATGTTTCATATATATTTTCAAAAATACAAAAATTTATTTCTTTATATTTTGTGAACTAAGAATATCCATTTTGAGTTCTTTTTCTGCTATAAATAATTTAATCGTACTCAGTTCACAGATACATTGCATTATGTGATTATAATACCTTATTTTTTTTTAAATATTTAAGCTTAAATTATCATGTTACTTCATTTAAAAATAATTGTCCACAAAATACAATATTTATATAATGCAAACAGATTTCTCAGTACCAAACTTTTGAATTTTCTATAAAAATTTAATAAAAGTGTTAAAAAAGAAATATTTTATAACATATTTGCTTTAATAAAGTGAAACAGAGAGGAAGAATTTGAATAAAACACCTCCTAATTTGAGACAAGAAGATTGTGAAAATATAAATTTCAAGAAAAAAGGGTTCGATATTGATATTTACTTTCAGAAGTAAAAATATCATGGTATTAAAAAAAATACTAACTTTGTTTAAAGTATCTGCATCAGCCCCAGCTTCCATTAATAATTTAGCAGCCTCTATTCGTTCTTCTTCACAGGCTAAGTGACTTTTAAAACAAATGGAAATTAATATTAAGATACATTGAAAATCAATCAGTTTTAAAATATTAGGAACTTAACAATATTTCATATAAGGAAAGGGTATAAATTTTTTTTTTAATTTATACTTAAATATAAGTCTCATAAGCAATCCAGTGCAAACTGAATTCAATGAAATCATGTCATTGTATTGCACAATAATTTAAACTATTTTGAGAAAGCTAATTTTAGCAGGAAATTGATAAAAAGGACGTAATTGAGGAAAAAGTAATTTTTTTAATTAGCAATTTAACTATAATATTGCATATTCCTAGACCTAGTAACATAAATATAGTAGTAACAAAACTTGTTTTTTATGTTATACTTATGGAATAAAGCATAAGAATGAAATTATCTTAAAAAATAAATTTGCATTACAAATTTTACTGAGAATTATCTTCTATTTTAAAAGTATGTTCAGATGATTTTGATCTCACATTTGACATTATCTTGCAAATAGTTATGCATTTACATTAAAATATGGGTGCACAAAATATCACAAACTTGATGTAAAAGAAATAAGAGGAGAAATCATGTGTTCTTTAATTTATTGTGTAATTTATTAATATCTAAATGCAGTAAAAAAATATCAATTACACACTGTGACTTGAATTTCAAATCTTGTTTTTCCCCCCTCTTCTCGGTATAAAATTACATAACAAATGGAAATTGGACAAGATGAAACAGTTTTGAAAATAAAATTTATTTAAGCAGTACTGTATAAGAATTGACATTCTTCCCATTAGCAAGTTTGTTACATTTGAAATATCAATTCATGCATAATTGTTTTTATCAAATTAAATAAAATAATAATTTCAGCCACAATACTTTTCAATTTATCAGCATTAATTAATATTTTTCAGAATTTGCGAACAAAAGAAATAATTCATTAAAAGGCTAATCTTATTTTGTGGTAAGAATGATTTAAATAAAAAATATTAATTTTACTCAATAATATATTGTAAATCATGCTTAAGCTGTAAAAACATTTTGTTGATGTAAAAGTATCCCCCCCCCTTTTTAAGAGGGGGTTTTGAATTTTAAGAAGGATTTCAAATATTTTAACACCATAAAGTTTCTTTAAAATGTTTAATCTATATGTATTTTGAATAACATATTTTCCAATTACTAATTTTGAATAACAGGAAAAATCTAACTACATCATAATTTAGTCATTTTCAGTGGAACAAACTTGTAGAAAAAATTTAGTAAATTGTGAGTTTATAAAATATGCTCTTATTAAACATTAAGAATATTTTATTGAATAAATATGATAACACCCTCATCTGTACTCACCAATACAATTCCATTATATAAGTTATTTTTTATATTTGCCCCCTTCTTGATCAAATGATTTTAATTTTTGAATGATGTATGATGATTCAACTAATCAAATGAAAATAACTATTTTATTTATATTTGAGAAACTAATAAAATTTAAAGATTCTTTTACATATTATTTCAGTCTAAAGTAGTCGCACCTTTAACACTTATTGTCAAACAAAAAATAAAATAACATCAATTTCTTCCTTTTTTTCTCAAGAAATAATTATTTGGATATTTATATCTTTATGTAGATGTAAACTTAATTATATTGCATCTGCATTATTTTCATATTATTTTTACCTATTTCCATTAGTTTTGCTAGATACCTCTAAGAATATAAGTAACCTATTTAAGAATACTAAAATTTGTTTAAAAAAAAAAAATTAAAGAGTTGCTACTAAAATTTCATAAATCAACTTTCCAAAACTAACTACTCAAGATACATTTACACCAAATTTTTTGTATTAATAGTAACCAATCTTCAGTGTCGCTTTATTTTTGATAATTAAGAAATGATTAAAGCAGCAATTGATAGATATAATTATATCTCTTGATGAAAATATAAATTTAAATAATTAATAAAAGATGATGCTCGATAAAATGATTATGATAACAAGAAATAAGATCCAGAAACCATAAAAAAATTATATAACTGATAACATTAATGTTTAACTTGTTAAATAATTTGAGTAACTAAACATTCTTAAGTCAACAAAATTTATTCAAATATATTTGATTTTAAAAAAATTTATTTACTTTAGGGGCAGTATCCTTATAAGTAAATGCCCCCAAAATAAGTATGATTTTTTTCTTCATATAATTTTCTTTCTAATTTCTTAAATATTAATACTGTTTTTCATTTTTCTTCAGTTTAGTTTCATTTAACATTTTCAAAATAACTTATAGAACATTTAAACATTTATGACAGACATTACATGTTTTGTATGTAATTATTTTGTATAGTCTTTTATATGGGTGCTACATATACTTCTCCTTGCTAACCTAACGTTTTTCATAGTTTTCTTCAAAAGAAAACGTTTACTTTCACTGATCATATGTTCTTTACATTGCTATATGAAAACATGAGATTTAATTTTCGACTGGAAAAAGAAACTGAGAATTAAAGGAAAATGTCAACAAATTAATGAGTTTAATCAAACACATTTTACATTGTTTCATTGCAGCAATGTATCATTTATCATAAATAAAATACTTAATATCTGTTCCCTGCAGCCAGCTTTGAAAGTATTTTTGGTATAAAATGAAAATTTTTTATTAACTTCTTTGGAAGATTTCAGAAAACATTTGGAGATAATGATTACAAGCCCTATAACACTCTACATAAGGGACTATATTTATTTTATGTTTGCTGCAACTTCATACTAAATTTAGGATTTAAATTTCAGATCCAATCATCACATTAAGGAGTTTTTTTTTTTTTTTTTTTTAAACTACATTTTAATATTAACATTTTTAAAATACACAAATCAATTTATTTTAATTAGTAACTTCAGCTTTTATTTTTAAATCTAATTCTTTAACTTCTTTTCCCTCAGTTCAAATTAACATTTCATTCATACTTGAACACTACTGGCCATTAAAATTGCTACACCAAGAAGGCGACATGCTACAGACGTGAAATTTATACGAAAGGAAGAAGGTGCTGTGATATGCAAATGAATAGCTTTTCAGCGCATTCAGACATAGCAGGCACCAGTAGCGACACCTACATTGTGTTTAAATGAGGAAATTGCTCAGCTGGTTGCTCCTACACAAATTGCATTTGAACGTTGTTGCCTGGTGAAAAGTTATTGTGATGCCTCGTGTAAGAAGGAGAAATACGTACCAGCACGTTTCTGACTTTGATAAAGGTCGAATTGTAGCGTACCAGGATTGCAGTTTATCTTATTGCAGTATTGCTGCTCGTATCGGTCGAGATCCGATGACTATTAGCAGAATATGGAATCGATGGGTTCAGGGCGGTAGTACAGAACGACATGCGGGATTCCAACGGCCAACTATCACTAGCAGCCGAGAAGACAGGCATATTATCCGCATGGCCGTAATGGATCGTGCAACCACGTCACGAGCCGTGAGTCAAGAAACGAGGTCGTTTGGAAGACAGCAAGTGTCTGCACGAACAGTTCGACGATGTTTGCAGCAGCATCGACTCTCAGCTCGGAGACCATGGCTGCGGCTTTCCTTGAGCTGCGTCATAGAAAAGAGCGCCTTCAATGGTGTGATCAACGACAAACCTGGGCGCACGAATGGCAAGACGTCATTTTTTCAGATGAATCCAGGTACTGTGTACAGACAGCATCAGGATGGTCGCATACGTGTTTGGCGGCATCGTGGTGAACGCACACTGGCAGCGTGCATTCGTCATCGTCATACTGGCCCATCACCTGGCGTGATGGTATGGGGTGCCATTGGATACACGTCTCGGTCACCTCTTGTTCGCATTGTAGGTGCTTTGAAAAGTGCACATTACATTTCTGGTGTGTTACGACCCGTGGCTCTACCCTTTATTCGAGCCCTGCGAAACCCTAAGTTTCAGCAGGATAATGCCTGACTGCATGTTGCCGGTATTGTACGGACCTTCCTTGATACGGAACATGTTAGGCTGTTGCCCTGGCCAGCACGTTCTCCAGATCTTTCACCAATAGAAAATGTCTGGTCAATGGTTGCCGAGCGACTGGCTCGTCACCAAACGCCAGTCACTACAGTTGATGAACTGTGGCATCGTGTTGAAGCTGCATGGGCATCTGTACCTGTACATGCAATCCAATATCTATTTGACTCAAAGCCTAGGTGTATAACTGCTGTTATTATTGCCAGAGGTGGTTGTTCTGGGTACTGATTTCTCAGGATCTATCCAGCCAAATTATTTGAAAATGTAATTACTTGTTATTTCTAGTATAATATATTTGTCCAATAAATATCATTTTGTTATCTGCATTTCTTCCTGGTATTTTAATGTCCAGTAGTGTATTTTTTTATGTGAAATATGAACACATGTTTGTAATATTTTAGTTATCAAAATTACAGAATAAAAATTTAAATCGTGAATTGAAGAAAAGTGTCAAGTCAAAAACATAAAATAGTCAATATTTAAGACTAAAATATATGTATTAGGCATATGAATAAAAAACAAACACAAATTTAAATACACTAAGAATTTTAAAATATTTACAATTGACATAACAGAAAACAGGTTTAAGGGTTTCTTAACATTTAATAAAATGCTTGAATCATCTGCATTTGCTATGGTATACACATGCATAAAAAATTACTCGAAAATTTATTATCTATAGTGGATTCAAAAATCTCACAAAATATGGATATTATTAAAAAATAAAATGTTTGATACTGTTAAAAGTATTTAATATTTGATTTTTGCTGAAAACTAACAGAAATTAACTACTGATATAAAATTATGTATACATGCGATAATAATTCTATACTCACAGAGGTGTGTTACCAACACAATCTTTACAATTGATGTCTAATTGATTTCTATATTGATCAAGAAATATATTCATTATCTTTATATTGCCTTTAGATGCAGCCCGATGTAAAGGTGTACTTCCCATATGATCAGCAGAATTAATATTGGCATGGTTGTCAAGTAAAATTTTGACAATCTAAAATAAATGAATAATACATCACATTGCAACTTTAAATTCAACAAAAATAACAATACAACTTTAATATAGTAGAGATATAGAAAAAATTAAGATAGACTTCTTAATGTATAACAGAAGTGATAGTAATATTACATTAACTTAATGTTATTAATAAAAACAGTAACTAGTATTCATTAAAAAAATGACATCAATAGAATTGTATTATTAGTAACATAAATATAGCAATTAATTTAAAATAAAAACATAAATTATGATTTACAATAAAAAATTATTCAAGCACCTTATTAAATATGAGTAATTTTTCTAAAATACTTTGATTGTAAAAAACAAATATTTGAAATATTTCTTTTGCCTATTGCAACAATTTTACAAAGTTAACTGTTTAAAGAGGGTAAACAAGGAATAACATATTTTTATAATGGAAGATAAAATTACTTTGATGAAATTTTTACTTAATGTAATTCTAGACCAGGTCTATAAAACACTTTTTCACGAAATGAATTTAAAAAGTCATTTTTGCATAATTAACAATATGCACCATAAATTTAGAAATAAAATGTTTAGGAATTTCACTTTTAAGGATTAGATGTAAGTAAAAGTTAATAATTTTGTTAAATAACAAAATACAGTGTAATTTAAAAAGCATACATTACACTAAAGGGAATTAATTAACATTAATTAATGTTTATTTTTATTTGCTTGTTTTAATTTTTGATACAAACGGCTAAATATAGCATTTTTTTAAATTATTCATAGTAGCAAACAGCAGTTCTACCCAATTTCAACAGTACTCATATTATCACTAATTATACTATATATTTTTTTCATTGCATCATTTAGAAGTATTGAGCAACACATTGATTATTTCAAAATTAAATCTTGTTAACATGTTAAATTCTTTTAACATTTTTTGCATGACGATAGAGCTACAGAAGAGACAAAAATGGGTAAATGCCCTAAACATCATGCTTATATTTCATTCAATTAACTGAGTAAAAATACCAAACAAATTCTTTCATTTTATAATATTTCTTAAGAAAGTGTATGCTCTCTTGGAATGTAATAAGGCTACAATAATGAAACTTGAAAAGCAAATTATTAGTCTTTTCAGCTAGACCCATCTCTTTAACAAACTATTGTTGTAAATTAATGGAAAGAATGGTAACTAATAAATTAAACTTCTATCTGGAGGACAATAAGATTCTCTTGGACTTACAAAAAACTATGGAATAGGAAACATTCTTTTCACAATGTATTAAAGATGAATTTCGTAGAAAATCCACACTTGCAATTTATATAGATTTCTAAAATTTCTATCATAGGATTTGGCAAACAAAACTACCCGAGAAGGTGATCATGGCTTGTATTGGGAATTATGCTAAATTGGCTAAAAGCAATGATTTTTCCCATGAATAGCCAGAGTTAAATATCAATCCTGTTGATGAAGGTATGTTCTTGAAAATGAGCTTTCCCAAAGAATTGTTAGTTTTATCAATTTTAATATTATGATTATTAAAGTGATTAATTGATGCTTAGAGGCACCAGATATCAAATGCTTAGCATTTGCCCATGATATAACTATCCACATTTCAAGAGGCAGCATTATTGTTCTTAATAGGTCTATAAATAATGCCTTAAAGATCTTGTAGACTTAGTGGACAAAAAATCTTGTAATTCTTAACCCTGGAAAACAGTATGCAAGATTTTCACTAAGTCAACAAAATATTCCCAAATCAATGTTCCTTATAGTGATTAAAGCTTAAATCCAGTGGGTATTTTTTGTTGTTCTTTGATAAACTTTGGTGGAGAAGATATGCCAATGGGATGGGTAACAGAGGAAACAATACACTAAACTATCAAAAAAAGCATGGCATCACTTAGGGTTCTTCGAAAGATACTCTTTTGGCAATATATAAAACTTACGTCAAACTGTTTATAAAGTATGTGAGTGAGCTTACAACCATTGAAGAAAAAAGCAGACTTAAACTAGTTGGTGTTTACTTTAGGGTCGAAGATCTTTTTGGTGGCTCGACCAGCTTCCATCCTGATTAAGTGTCGTACCCATTTCAGTTTTTGGAAATTTATAGTATCTGGTTCTCTATATAGTTTAAAAAATCGGATTTGATTCTTTTTCTCCACTCATTATTACATTTTACACCTCCCAAAGTACTTCGTAGTATCTTTCTTTTAAAAACTGCTAGGATTTTTTTTATATCACATTTCAGTAGCATTTGTAACTTTGGCCCTTATCAAAATTCTATAAAGCAGTAATTTTGCTTTCTTGCTAATCAGATACGACTTTAAAAATACGTGTGTATTCCATAGAAACATTTGTTACCAGCAGTATTCTATTACATATCTCTGATGTTATGACATTTACAGAATTCAATTCAGAGTCCAAATAAATGAAATTATTTATTAACTACTCGAAATTTGTAGTCTCTTATTTTAAAATATGTGTCAACAAAACTGATATTTGTAATGTACTTGGTTTTAGTTTGGTTGATTGTAAGATTTTTTCCCCCTCACTTTCCAAGGAAAGGAAGGCTTGTTTAAGAGCTTCTAGTGTTCAGGCAACTTTGGTGACGTCATTTGCAAATAAAAAATTTGTACAGATTTGTGCACAATTGTCCTTTTAATGTTGATTGAAAATGTTCTATAATTTTTTGCAGAGCAGGAGATTAAAAAGTAGGCAAGTCAGCATCTGCGGCAATCTGAAAAAAACAATAGGTTCTGACAAATTATTTTGTTTGACTCTAAGACATAATTTCACTATTGACATAATTTCACTTAAGTTGATTGCAACCAACCTAATGAGTTTTTGAGGTATACTAAATCCTTCCATTGACTGCACAAATAACTTTCCATTCATCAAGTCAAAACTATTTGAAAGTTAATGAACAAGCAGTAAGTTTTAATACCAAATTCCGTAGTCTTTTGCATAACTGGTTTTAAATTAAAAATATTTTCTAGTTATTTTTCCCTTCTAAAACTGCATTTGTAGTCTCCAATGTTTTCAATATATACAGTTATTTTATTGAATAATATAATAGAGAATAACTTATAGAAAGTACAGAGCAGGCGAATGATTTTATAGTTTGAGCATTCTAAAATATTGCCATTTTCTTCATTTTACATTGTCATTTACTTTCACTTTATGTGCTATTCATTGTGAAGAAATATTTGACAAATGTATTTAAGTTTACTGTGAATTGTAATGCTAATTAGTTAGAATCTGAAGTTTTTATAAAAATGTATGTTATGTATGTTGATTTAGCTTTATTGCCTGGTTCTCTCCAGGATTAGATTGTGTTTACAGTGATGTTTTTAAGATGGGTGCCACTGCCAAAATATGATTTTTTTTAAAAGGTGGGCACAATAACCCAGTTATTTAAAATCCAAGTTTTCATAAAAATATATGTTATTTACATTATTGATTTAATTTTATTGCCCAGTTCTCTCTCCAGCTTAACTGTTTTTACACGAATATTTTCTAAAAAAAGTACAAATGTCTGGTTTGTTAAAATCTGATTTCCATAAAAATGCAAAATTTGTAAGTTATTAAACTATTCTGCATGAGACTTTTTAACTAAATGCAGTACTTCTTTGATAAATGGAATGGAAAGACAGCCCCAATTCTTTTGAGTGAAAAGTTTGTAAACAATGTACTGTTAACCTAAACAGATCTTCTAATTCACAATTATTAAACTACTTTCTCATTTTTTTTTTTTTTTTTGAAAACTTATAATAAATACCATTAAGAGATTAGGACATCTAGCATAACTATAGTGCTAGATGTCTAAATCAACAAATTTTTTGATCATCAAATATTTTAAACAAAGTAAGTAACATAAAAAACTTATTTTTTATTCATTTCACTGAACACTTTATAAGCTTAAATGGTACATTATATGCACATCACTTGCCTTTTAGAAATTGCAAATCAGAAAACTTTACAAATTATTATAAATAAAATACAAACATAGATTTTTATAAAATTTTATAATTTCAAAATCCTTTTAGAAAAGGTCTCTTAAGGATAAAATAAGCTTTAAGACAACACACAAGCAAATCCTAAAGTTATTAAATGGATGTCTATATGATAAAGAAAGCATTATTTGGTTGAAGTTTCTTTAAATATTTCCAGGTGTTAAATTAATTTTTTTTCCCTTGCACAATATTACACAAACTATTGTGATAATAAAGAGCAAATCCATCAACAATATAATTCAATCCGTACATTTCTTTAGAGTAAAAAATGGTAATACCTAGAAAACAAGTATCAAAACCACAAAATTAAAACTATTTACTTATTTTAAACCAGCTAAATTAATTTTTTAACCATACATAGATAAAAAAAATTTGTCTATGCTTAGCCAATTATTTTTGTTAAAATTTAAATAAGTCAATAATTTTATTATCTACAGAATGCTCTAAAACAAAGATTCACAGTGCCAAATTGTGTTTCCTTCCTTGATTGTCAAACTAGTATCAAATGTAAATATGTTACCTTACTGGTTTTGCAGAGTTTTTTATAAATAAGACAAAATATGGGGCCATAATATCCCAAATAAAAAAAGTTTCAAAATAAAAAGCTAATCCAACATTAATGAAGAGCAATTTTTTGTTAAATATTTGACATATTTTATACAACAAAATCATATATTTCTTATGACATTTAAAGAGAAGTTTTTTTTATTATTTATGTTAAAATTATTATACTTTCAACTTTATGTACTCTTCTGTTGCTTTTGAAATTTATTAATATCGGTCATTGAAGTTAGGAGTCGAGGATTTGCGTGAAAATGATGGCATTCTAAACAAAATTAGAATTTTAAAATAATTCATTGCTTTTGCATGCTTGACACCATCTATATGTTTAAAAACTTGAAAACAATCTATATTCAAGCTAAATTAATTTTAAGCATTCACAGCACAGACCTAAATTTCATCTCATTTCTGACTTGAAAAAGGAATGTTGTGTCCCCTTTTTTTATTGCACCCATTACTTTTCTATAATAAAATACAAACCCAACATTTGCAATGAATATCTTAACAGATATTAAAAGGTTTGTTTGTAACATTTACTAAAGGATAATAAAAAGTTAGTGGATTTTTATATACATAAAACTAATAAACATTAAGAAATGAAAAGTCAATGAATTTCAGGATTACTTTTGAGAGATATGGACATTTCAGAGAATATTTTAAGCAATAAGGAAGTTTCAGGTCCTTTCTAAACCAAAATAATAAAAATGAAAATTCTTGTATTTTGAAATTTTTTTTTTTTAATGCAGCAGTTAATACCCCAGTTTTAAAGATTAACTATTATAAGCATCATTATATTATTTTTAAAGTAGATTTTATGCAGGTACAATCAAGAATTTAGATTAATAACTCTATGTTTCTTAATCATTTATGAAAGAGTATTTTAGTACATTTTTTATTTTTGTTACTTTTATTTAAACAGAATTAAAAAATTAAGAACATTCAAATGATGATGCAAAAGGTTAAAAAGTTAAGGTAAAATCTTTAATTTAGCAAAAATATCTTGTTGAAGTTGCATAGATATTTCCTTTTTTGTGATTCTAATTTTCAAAGTGAACTCTAATTTGTTGAAAAAGAATAATATGCATGTTTACAAACATTAAGCAGTAAATCACTTTTTCATTTGTTTCATGACTCTCATAAAAATGTATAGCACCAAATTTGTAATCTCTCCCCAAATAGTGAAAGCAAATATATAAAAATAAAACATATTAATGATCTGGAGTTATAACAATTTAAACAATATTTTTTTAAAGAATCGCATGAGTAATCTTAAGTGCATTAAAAATTTTAAAACAATCTTAATACATATTATTTGAAAATTATTTAATGATATAAAGAGTAATAAAATCATTTTTCTTATAACATTATAACAAAATGAAACTATTTTAGAAGGATATTGACATTTTATAAGTATCATTTCAACTCTTAGATATTAGAAAACTATTTATGACAAAAACAGTTACACATAAAATTATTTGACAGGTTCATTATGAAGTTAAGAAATGAGTAATATTTAAACACATGTGAAAAATATCTAATGTAGTCAACCTACACTTTTGTTGATAGATTGAAAAAGATAAACAATTTATAATAAAACACATATTTTAAGCATAAATAAAGTTAACTTAGCAAGACATAAATTATTGTAACTTTATCATAAAATTCTTTTAAAAGAGATACTAATTTATAAAATGTTGCAAATTTTTTCATTACATAACAAATAATTTAGAAATAACATAAGCACTTACATTTTCTCTATTTTTGGAAGCAGCATAATGTAAAGCAGACTGCCCAGTTTGATTCAATGCATTGACATTTGCTCCTCGACCAATTAATGTTGATACAATGTCAGCACAACCAACAGAAGCTGCAATCATTAAAGGAGTCCAATTTGACTAAGAAAAGAAAATGTGTTGTAAGAAAATTTCACAATTCATACCCTTCAAATATTCCAATTTGTAAACATAAACACAAAATGTATACTAATAATAGATTTAAAATTAACCATGTAAAAATGAAATGTCCGTCAATTAAAGAGATATTGCCAATATTAGAAATATTAAAAATCAACTAAAAATTAAATGTACATAAATAATGATTTCAGTAATATAATTTCAGCTGTTCACATAATAATTTAAGCTGTTTCATATATTTTGATATAAATTATTTTATTTAACAACAATTGACACATCAAAATCATAAATAAATACAACCAGTACTGTACAATCATAAATTAAAACTATAATTTGATATCATAATAGAATGCATACAAATAAAAGTTTAACAATATTTGCTAAAATGGAAGATTTTGTAAGTTTTCTAAAAATTTTCATGAAATAAGTTTATATTCATAAAATTTGTATATGAAATATAAATAATTTTACAATGAGTGAACGTAAGTAATTTTTAAAAAATTTCATTTTACAAAATTTTACTTATGAAATAAATGAGTCAGAGAAAAAGTGTTCACAAAGATGTTGGATATTTCAAGAAAATAACCAACCTAATTACAAAATAACTTAATACTTAAAGTAGAAGAAGTTTGATGATGTATGGATGGCATTAAAATATTTTTTAACACTAATTATCTTATATAGAATGAAAAAAAGCATAATTTTACTTCAAATGATTATATATTGAAACATTCTCTCTTATTAAATTTTTTATGATCGAAATTCTTATATTTCTTTTCCTTTACTCCTTTTATTAACTTTAAATAAGAAATAATTTTTGATGAATGTATATTTAAATATACTTTAAAGTAAAATTCTAAATCCACAATAACCTTATTTAAATGATTATTTTATAGTAACAAATTTAGAGAATTTAGCTTAAATCAATTGAATTTTTACCATTGTTTGAAGAAATTTAAAACACCAAATTGAGAAACAGCAAAATGCATTGATTTTTATTAATTACGACAGCTAATTTGCATTAAGAATTTTAATTACTTAAAAGCTATGCTATACATACATACATATATATAATAATATATATATATATATATATATATATATATATATATATATATATATA
>JAPDSC010060888.1:260804-272057 GCA_026290005.1 Latrodectus geometricus
ATATATATATATATATATATATATATATATATATATATATATATATAGAGAGAGAGAGAGAGAGAGAGAGAGAGAAAGCATTTTTACAATTTATATTAATTTTAATGTTTTATTTAAATTCATTTAGTTTAGAAAGGTGAACATGTAAATATACATATTAAATAAAATTTGGAAAAAATGCAAATTTAAAACAAAGATTTAAAAAAAATTTGGAAAAAAAAATAAATAAAACTTCAAATTACTTTTTAATGAAACTTTTTTAAAAGACAACTAAATAATTTGAAATAATGGATTTGAATAACATACAGTGTCAGCTCATAAGACTGATTCTAAATAGGCAATATTTTTGAAGACTATAAGTATTACCAATTACAGATTTTGTTTAGTAGATTAAGATATTTATATAATAACATACATTTTTAAGGCCATCTGTTAACCAGAGTCAATAAAAGTATTTATCAAAAATTGCTAAACTACATAATTTAAATAAGTCTTTTTTCCCCCTCATTCAATTAAAATATAATATAATGCACAGCACAACTTAAAAGCATTTAAAATATGAAATTATACAGTAAAGCCTCATTAATCAAAACCCTATTAAGCAGATTTCACTTAATACGGACAGTCATTTAGATTAACAAAGTATACTGTATAAATAAAAGGCAAATTAGTGCAGTAATGTATTTTCGTTGAAGCTGGAGTTTTGTTGACTTTTGGAGGAGACAAACTGTATATTTACTTTACCATCCCTCGATCAGCCTACTCATTTCTAAGTTTCTGTCTATCTAATGAAATGGAACACACCACAATTAGTGTTATACTGGACTTGAATGAATTCTGTATCTTTGAGCAGTGGATTTCATTTTTTATGTGTTTGAATGCAGGAGCAAAGGATGAAGACAATGTAAAAAACAACAACCCAAAGCCAAAACTTAGATTAAAAATTACTTAAATTTTGTGATAAAATACATTGAAGGTAATAGCAATGAAGTCATATCTGGATATTATGAACATTGAGACATTTACATCAATTAATTATTCAAGTAATGAGTACTAAAGTAAGGCAACAAAAGATCATTAGTTTCATCTAATCAGTGAGTTTGTCAACTGTTTTTGTTAAGAAGTTATCGTAATTTTTTTGAAATTTTTTAGGGATTTTTGATTTAAGTACTTGGATTTATAAAAATTTAAAAAGATTTTAAATATCAAATCATTTTAAGGAAAAGCTTTATTTATTATATTTGTGAAAATTTAATTGCTTAAAAATATGATACATTAAAAATAATATACATCTGTTTAAAAATAGATAACTCATTTACAAAACAATGTAAAAAAATACTTGTTGACGTTTGAAAATTTATTTAGAATTATTAAAAATGTCAAAATAATAAAAAACAAATATTATCATTATAAATAAAAGAAATTTATAGTACATAAAAATGTATAAAAGTAAATATAAAAAAATTACCCTTTTATTCCAAATTATAAAAAAATATTTTTTAAAATTTCTTAAAGTAATAAATATTATAAATTGAAATAATAATGAAAATTGTTACTTAATTTAATAAAATTTGAAAGAGAAAAATCTAGAAAAAAGAACTTTCATTAGAAAAAAATGCAATTTGTAAAGATGCTGGTATAAAGTAGATTCTCCTAAAGGTTCCTAGTAACTTTTATTTTTTGAACAAACTAAGATACAAAATAATATATAAAAAATACCATTTTGAATAACAAATAAAGAATTTTTTCCATTTCCCTTTAATTTGTCTGTAAATGACTACTGAGGAAAATATCAATATTGTGAAAATAATAATATGACTTTTCAGGGTACAGTAGAAGTCCATTAGTCCGGCATCCAACAGTCCGGAATGCCCGATAATCCGGCATCGCTTCGGAAAATTGTAAAAATTTTAGTTTTCTTCAAAAGTGTGTCTTTAAAGCAAATAAAAACGCTCGAGAGCTATTCGGAAGTTTTCGGGGTAGTTCGATATTATCCGGAAGCACTCGGTATTGTTCGGAAACAATTAACAATTGCCTGAAGATGAGGTAGAGTAGTGATTTCTAATCGACGAAAATGAACCTGTTGAACAAGAACTAACCAATGATGACATTATCAACATTGTATTAAACCCTCAGCCTACTTAAAATCTTGAAGAAAGTGACTCAGATGCCGAAACGGAAGAAAAGGAAAAAATCAGCTGGGCAGAAGCTGCAGAATTACTAAATAAATTTATTTCTTTAGCTGAGGCTAGTACTAGCTACAGTGCTTCAAAAATTATTGATTTTCATTTCATTAGAAATAAATTTTATACTAAACGCCAAAAGTCAAGAAAACAAAAAGACATTCGTGACTTTTTTAAATCTAAGTGAATTATGTTTTACAGTACGTGTACATACATTATATGAAATGTAAAATAAACTTGTATGTGTATGTATTTGCATATGTATGTATTTGCATATATAATGTATGTATTTGCATACTGTATTTGTAGTTTAATTATTAACCTAATTGTTCTTATAATTACTGCCCGATATACCGGAATTTTCGGTAGTCCGGCACCGAGCCGGTCCCGAAAGTGCCGGATTATCGGACTTCTACTGTATAAGATATTACATACTTACATCATCAGCTTCATCTACAGGAGAGCCTTGTTGCAATAAATAGTCTACAACATTTTTTTGACTTCCAGAAGCAGCCCAATGAAGAGGTATTCTTCCAGACTAAAGGAAATTATTATTTAAATTATGATGTTTAAAAACATACTGGGTTAAAAAAGGAACTTGATTTTAATAAAATGATAAAGAAAAAGTTGTTCATATTTAACATGCAACAGCCTCTATAAGCCAACACGACTGATGACTTGGGTAGGGATTTGAACTCACTACCTTCTGATAACAAGAGTGAACACCTTAACTAACCTGATTTCTATCTATTGGTCACTTATAAATCATTACAAAGCAAATATTATATTTGTTTTTTGTATTCAAATTATTATTTTATTTATAACAGAGTCTGCATGAACTTATGTACACATTTCACACAAAATGTATTATAATATTTTTACTTCAACAGTATATATATCATTAGTTTGATAGTCCTGCGATTAATTTTACAACCAACATACTAAGTAAGATAGAGGAGGATGAATTTCTTATTCCTATAATGTTCAGACAAAACTTGCTTTCATCTTACTGGCATAGTAAATTGTCATGTGTGCATATGAGGATCTAAAATCAGCCCTGAATAGTGAAATACCAAAGAATTTCTCAAAGATTAATGCATAGTGAATATATATAATTTATGCACCACATCATTAGCCTTTTTAGTTTCAATGATAAGACTCATCTGTTATTACTTAGAAATTACACCATATTGACTTAGATATTTTTAAATTTTTCTAATTTGAAGAGTTTTGGCCACATTTCTTTTTGTAACAAAATGGTGCATCATTTCATTGGAGTACCATCATTCAGTTATTTGGATGACCATTTCTCAAAGATGGATTGTGCAAGGTGGACAATCCATCTTTCTTGGATGGGTTCAAGGTTCTTGACAAGCAAAATCATTTGATATGCCTTTGGATTTCTTTCTTCGGAAATCGCTAAATGATCTCATCCTGTAGAGAAAAAAGTGGGTGAGTTAAAGGCCAGGATTTCAGCCATAATAGCACCTGAAGATGTTGACATGCTTGTCAATAACAGGAACAAAATTGACTACTCCCTCAATATTTTTTATGTGAGGAATGGCATATTTAGATATTCAATAACAAGTGCCACAATTTTTTTTTATTTTGTGTGAATTATTCAACATTAACATATGTACATTTTACAAGCCTTGTATTTTAGTTGAGTGTGTTCATCTTTCATATATAAATTGGTTCAATGATGCTATTTTAGGAACTAAGTATCTTACCAGTTAATTTAGATATTACATAAAACTTTATATTTTCAGCTGATTATTTAAAATTAATTAATATTAAAAGGAACTTTAACCACTTTACTGATTTTGCTCTTTGATGGATTCTTGATATTTTGCCTAGTAAAGGTTAGAAAAATTTTTTAAAGTGTGTGCCATTGTTTGATTAATTAAAAACAGTTATTTATATAGGTTGAATGTTTGATCAACTACTAATTTTACACTGATTAATTAAAATATTATAAAAACCATCATACAAATATAACTGCACAAACATTTATTAATAACAATGTTTCTTTATTATATTTTACAATATATGTTATACTACACCAAGTAATGTTTATTTTTTGCATTTTACCATTAAGCCTCGATCTCGTATGTAAATAAATAATATTCAAAATCCCAGTTACTTGAAATTGAGTAATTTTGATTGGTTAGAAAGTGTTTGAAAGTACACCACTATCGAAATATACATCTAAATCAGCAAACAAGTATTAACATGCATAACAATAAGTTGAAAGTTTACAGAATAATGTATTAATTTTTGGGAACACTTCCGTAACTTGTTCTGCTCCGATTCTACGCCAAATTCCCTGCCAAATATAATGCCAACAGGGCGATAGCAATCTTGTTATGGTGCATCAGCACCATAACAAGATTGCTGATTGATTGTACGATGACGTCAAGCAAAGAGGAGGGGTTAATGACGTGTTGTTTAAAGTTAGGAGGAGTTACTGACGTCGTGATATAATAAAGTGAGATGAATGTATTAAACATTAGTAATAGTTGTTTGCTAACACAATTGAAAAGTTTCATTACTAGATAACTTTCAATGAGTTATTAATAAATTATTGCCTATCTTAAAAACTAAATTTTATTTGTTACTTCTAAAAAGTAACTCTCTTTTATAATTTACATATTTGAATTAACCTCACTAATTGATTCATCTTTGAAAAAATCGTAACTCAATAATCTTATCGGAATTAATTCAAAAAATAAAAACAATGTAAATCCATTTTTAGATAATATATTATTATGTTAGTATTAATAAAAAATAATATCACACTTAACGAATAGATGTATTAGATTAGCAATACTATCCACTTAATAGAAAAAAATTCAACCTAAAATTTGAAATACTTCTATTACTAAGTACTCAACACTTAATCAGATTTTTTTACTGTGATATTAATCTTTTCAACATTTCTTATTATTTTCTGACTCCAAAACATTCAAATTTATCTTACAAAACAATAATTTTTGTCATTGTAATAAGCCATTATGTAACATTTGAAGAATTAAATGTAAAATTTTTTATCTGCACAAGCTTTTCTTATTCAACACAAATATATTAAACACATAAATATATAACAGAAACTTACAAATATAAAAAAGTCGTAAGCAAAATAATTAAATATCAATGAATTTAATAAGAAAACTTTAGTTATTCCATTAATTGATATTGTTATTTGACTAAATAGTGATGCTCTTCTTAAAGAACGGAATACAAGGTTTCGTTGGAATTATATAGCGAAACAATGCGAATGCACCCCGTCCAGTGTTCTATTTCTGAAGAGGGGACAAAAAATGGCCAATTTCATTTATTGCGATTTTTGTAGTATAAAAGCACACACACACACACTAAGTTAATTATTTAAAATCCTTTGATTCGCTAAATGCAGCGAATTAGTAAACAACAATGTGAGCCTGCACAGTTTAGAATTATTGGGTTTAGCGAATGAGTAAAATAAAGAGTTTTTTTTTCGTTTTTGAGCTTACTCATGGTCTTATAAGTTCATATTATATCTCTGCCTCAAATGCCAATTGCTCCACGTCGTTCGGAACAAAAGAATATTTTCAACAAGATTATAATGAAATAATTTGTTAAGAAACATTAAAAAGTGAGATGAATAAATAATGTTCTGTATTAGAATTTAAGATTTCAAAATTTTCAGAAAGGCCAAGTTTCAGGAAAACACAATTGTGTGAACAGAGTACATTTATTTTGGTATTAAAAAAGTGTTCTTTACAATATTGCATTATGTTCATGTTTCCTTTATAATACTTTTTCTTGATACTTCCATAATGATCTATCTCGAATAAACTAATGATAAAATACTTGTTGAACAAAGAATATCCCACTAATTTCTTTTCTATTATTTTATAACAAACCCTTAAACGACATTATTTAATTTTGGACATTTCTCCAATACCGTGAAAAAGTTTTATAGCCCCATAATGGGGGTTGAAGCTGACCGGATGTTCGGTCACCCCCGATTAAATGTTCCACTTTTTCACAGGCAATCCCCAGCTCGATAAGTGATTAAGCATCCATCGATGTCTGGTCCTTCCACTTTTCACATGCTCCTCCAATTTCTCTCACGACCTAGTGTCTCCGCAGAAAACCCCCTCTTCATTTAAAATCCCCCCCGGCTCAGGGGAAGAGTGAAGCAGTGTAAGAATAATCATTATATTTAAGTTGATTAATGTGTTTTTAATTGATTAACTTGTTTTTAAAGTGATTAACTTGTTTTTTGAACTTGTTTTTCACTTTAATTATACTTTAATTTTTATTCTACATTAAAAATTATGAACTACTTTAACTTCTTAATTTAACTATTTGAAACCGTATTAATCTTATATATATTCAGGCTTGCATTGAATTTAAATAAATTATAAATGAAAGTGTGTTCGAATCCCACCTCCAGTTTGGCTGTGAAGTGGCCGTTGAGAAACAAATATCTGTGCAAGGGTATGTTTTTTCAGTCAATAAATGTATAACTTTCAAAGATATTTTTAATTTTTTCAACGCAGAAAAATAATAATGTCCGATTTCATTACATTAATTTGGAATGATTTCTTTCGAGTTAAAATATCTGTTTATTAATGTGAAATGAATGTGAAATAACTAGTTAAAATTAACTATCAAGACATTTTTTATGGGTATTTAAACATAAAAAAGGGGTTAAAACATTTTATACATTGATCTTTTAACTTTGGAAAAAAGAATTTTTCAACACAAAGTACTAATATGAAGGCAGCAAAATTATTTCCGAAACAGCTTAGATTACCAATTATGAAACGGCTCACATAAAAATTATTTCCGAAATTTATTAAAGAATGAGACTTGTGAATTATTTACACACTTCCATTTTATTCAAAACGAAACTTTTTATAGGTTATAGATCAGGGGTGGCCATGACGTCGACTGGTAGACCGCGAAGACATTTTAGGTAGTCCAAGTGACCATCCCGATAATAATCTCGGATATTAACAATTTAATTTATGACTTATGACATAGAATCAATGAGTTATTTAAAATAAAAATTTACTGCAGTCTACTCTTGAAAACCCAAAACAAACTGTGAAAAAAGATTTACGATTTAAAGATTTATGATTAAAGGTTTACGATTTAAAACCTCAAACGGACATGATGAGAGCGAAATTATCAACAATCGAGGAGCTCCTTTCCGATCACTATACCCAGTGCTAATTTTCTTCAGCAAAAATAATCAGCAAGAAAGTGATTGGCAAAAAACCTGCCACAATTGGAGTAAGTTTAGAAATAAAATTAACTGTTTAATTCCGGATAAAGTTTTTCAATTAACTGATGACCCATCCCAACTTGAAGAAAATGTTAAAAAATCCTCAACTTGAAGAAAATGTCTCAACTAAAGTTAGGTGTAGAAATATTTCTTTGGAATAGAAGGTACATGGCCTTTTAGGCTAGGAACCTAACAAACACTAGATCCATTCTTCAGTGATGAGAGCGATTGAAATATTAAAAAAAACTATAGAAAGGTATGCATCTCAATTAAGAAAACATGAATTGAGAAACTTCGAGAGTACATCCATAATCCAAACCGAGACTTCGAAGATTTCGCTCATACTTACTTGTTTTGTTTTAAGAATTTGAAAGAAGATTCGCTGATTTAATTAGGTTTAAAGAAATACTTAATTTTATGATATTTCCCCATTCAATGAAAATGTCAACTTTGATGGAGTATCTGAAAAAATAGGACATTTAATAGATATCACATGAATCACGGTCGAGGAAAAAATTATTAAATTAAGATGCGATATATTTCTTAAATCCAGAGCATATTTAGCGATACTGATTTTTGGAAAACAATTTTTGAGGAAACGTTTCCAAATATTTACACATTGATTTTGTATTTGAAATCATACTTTGGATCGAGGTACCTTTGCGAATCTACTTTTTCAACCATGAACGAAAAAAACAAACATTGGTCGCATTTAACAGATGAACATTTAATTTCGTGTTTGTGCATTGCAAAAAGCCCATACCAACCACAATTTGATATACTTGTCACAGATATACAGTGTCAAATTTCAACTAAACGAAGTGAATAGGATGGTCAGTTTTGTATATATGAATACTTTGATTATTTTCGTCAATAAATTTTATTTTGTAAATATTTATATAATTTTTAAAAATTTGTATTTATAAAATTTGGAATTATGTATTTTTTTAGAAAAAATACATAATTTACCATTTTTTCTTGTTACCGAAAATAAATATGTACGTTAATTTAGCTCTACCATTGGTAGACCTCCTTCGATTTTTAAATGTGGAGTAGACCACATTTAAAAATCCCAAAAGTTTGGCCACTACTGTTATAGATGTTTCCTATTTATTATAAAAATATTAATTTTAAAGATTTCATAAAAAAATATTTCAGTTTTTTAATTATATTCTGACCTGTTTTCATTATATTATAGTTAAATTACGATTAAAATTCACATTTTTTTTATTTATAAAACAAAATATAAATATAAAATATTAAGAATGCATTGTTTTTTAAATAAAAAGAGTTAATCTCTAATAAGAAAATTAATACCTTGTCAAAAAATATTTCATTACATTAAAAGTTTTATAACACTTTAGAACACACTCTTTAGAAACTGTATACATAAAATATTAATGTTAACTCAAATTTTAATGAGGATGAAATAAAAATACGCACCCACAATTGTGAGGATGGAAATAAAATATTGTCCTCATTTTTCAAGGAATACAACAGTATTCAGCGTAAAAATATAGAAATTTGGATTTGTAATTTTTTTTAAAAAATGCGTTTTTTAAGGATTTTTAGAATATTAAACATTTATACTCATTCTTTACGGAAAAGAAGGTATAATTTAATTAACAGTAAAATTGAAATATAGTAAAATAAGCACTAGTCAAATAATTTTTAAAATTATTTGACTAGTGTTATTTATAAAATCCGTCCCTATTTATAAAATCACATTTTATAAATAGGGACGAGAAATCAAATCAAATTACATCGTGAAATTAGTTTTTGAATGTAAGTTTATTTCTAGATCAATAAAACAGTCCAAATACGCAGTGTATTTGAAGAGTCTTTGAACAGCTGGCAATTATGTGGCTATTATCAATGCGATGTCAAAGTATATTTGAAAGGATGCACTTTGACCGTAATAATTGAATTCTTACGGTCAAAGTCGCATTACTGTTGAACACGAAAATGAATATCTATGCATGCACGTCTTTCTTATGTTCAATTAGGAATTTTTCTAGTTTTCTTCTAAGGGAGGGACGAAATAAATTTCCACACTTGATATCTTCATATTTTGCCATGCCACTGTCTAATTGACAGGATAATGTACAGGGGAATGCGTGAATTTTTTATTCTAAAAGAAAATACAATGAACTAAGTTTCATTAGAAATCTTCATGATTTTTTGTGCAACATTGCACTCATTTATTATAATTATTATTTTTACATGTTTAAAGATTAATTTAGCTTAAAATGTACATGGGAAAATACTTCCAACTACAATGCAAAAATAAGCGAATATTTGACTGTACAGAAATTAAAAATAACCGGCAAAATTATTTAAATAGTCTAAATAGCAAAATTTTCTTCACACCAGAGATTACAAATGAAAAGGATTAAAAGTTTAGAGATTGAAATATTTATGAGAAGTAGTTTCTATATTTGGAGCAACATAATTGCCCGAAAGTAACTATAGAATATATATTCTTCTATATATAGAATCTATATACTCTATTATTCTTCAATTTTCATGGGGGGGGAACACCCTCCCCATAAATAATTAATAATAATATAATAATAATAATAATATTCACACAATTTTTTTTAATTCTATAAATTACTTTTAATTCTATTTTATTATAATTTATTTTTTTATTTTCCAATAATGTAGGGAGAAGAATTCATACAAGAAGCAGTTAAAATAATTAAAGATGATAAATTAAAATTATTATCTTTAATTAATATGTAAATAGTATTGAAATAAAAAAAACTTTATTTTATTACTAAAATTGGTTTTCATATATTTTTCAAAAATTAATACAAAGAATTTTATGCCAGAATTTACTGTGAAAATATGTATGGGTTAACTAATTATATTAAAATCTGTATTTTATGATACATAAAAAAAAAAATAAATAAATAAAAAAGAAAAAAGAAAAAAAAATCCATGTACAATGATAGTGTGATTATTCCTTTAATGCTAATGTATTCCCTCGTGTTATTTACCCCATTTTAGAAAACATAAAAAAAAAGCTTGATATATATCATGTATTTGTTATTCCACTGCAATTTTGGTATTTTTCTTCTTTACTTACATTATTGATATTTGAAGTAAAAAAAGTTATTACTTTTGGCGATCAGAATATATTTTAGTATACATTGTATATAATATACACTAAACTGAAAATTTTGATACCTACAATAATTTCATGGGATTTCTATTTTTTGTTTTTCACTAATAATTTTATTTAGAATTGTAGTGATCCCTTTCTCACGTCCTTAATTAGTAACGGAAATGGCGTTTCCAATTCTTAGCCCATCTGGGCAGGGTGAATAAATTCCCACGCACAGTTCGGACAGGAAATACATTCCGACCCCCTTTTTCTCTTGGCGAAAGCAGGCGCCAGGGGAAACGTGATATACCAGTTGAGCAGAGTACGACGGGCCCCAGCCACTTGGTAAGCCACCGTCTTGCAATGTAGAGAAAATGTAATAAACGCCTTTTTGAATGGAAGTCTTGATTCTGTTCTTCACTCCGAACACTGATCACTAATCATAGTATACATACATACATACATATTCTAAATAATCTATACATATTCTAAAACATATTAAAATAAAAAACTAAACATTTCTAATTAATTTATCAAAAATTTCTGAGAAGTTCCAATGTTAAACTTTTTATCACAACTTCTTCCATTATTGTTAAATTTTTTTAACATCTGACGGTTATAAATATTTGATTCTTAATCATTGTAAAATGTTTCTAATAAGATCACTGCTTAGATAATACTTT
>JAPDSC010060888.1:277057-304160 GCA_026290005.1 Latrodectus geometricus
ATTTTTCATAACTAAATCCACAATACACAGCATTTTTAAACTATTGTATAAATATAGTATTATAGGCAAATAAGAAGCGCAATATTACATTTTTAAGGTATTTTATAAAACTTGAATAAAATGTTTTATTAATTATATCAATCTGAATATTTTCTTCACAAATAGTCAATGAATTCTTAAAATGAAAAGTTACAAGATTTGATGATTTATGAATAATTACATTTAGTCACATCATAAAAATTCATATAATAGAGAATAAAAAATATGGACAATACTCCATCCTTCGTTGTTAAATACGATGCATCTTTTCCGATTTTTTCTTTAAGTTTTTCAATTTTTCCTTCAAAAGCAAATCGGCAAATTTCTAACTCAGACATAATCAAACGTTCGGTTTCGCCGTTTTATCACGAAACTGTAAGCAAGCAACTTCAAATTTCGGTTGTCATTCTTTATTTAGATGAGTTGAGGTGTTTTAAATAAAAATTAAACTGTCATATAAATAAAAATTAAGGCATTTCACAAATTCATCGATTATCGCGGCGATGTGTCTATTACGATTATTTTATCAGAATTTCGAAATTCAAGATGAATTTTGACGCTCTAAAGACGCAAAAAAAAAAAGGACTGAGAGCAGCATTCTCTTTTACTCTGAAGAAAATTAAAATAGAATTATCGAAAGAAGTAAGCAATGTGAAAACGCTTTCGATTTTGAAATATCTACTTAATGATAAAAGCCACAGACTTGATATTTGTCAGGCTGCTGTTTCTAAGAAACTGTTGCAGTCTGAAAAGGAAGGATTATTTAGTTATGATTTTAGTGAATCCGAAAACTACAGAGATCGATTTATTGAAGTTTCATCGCATATTGATTTGAAGTTATAAGACCTTCCCCTTCCAAGTGATAAGGAGTCGAGGAAATTCAAATTACCGAAAATTGAACTAAAAAAATTCAATGGAGAAGCAAAAGAATACCTTATATTTTGGAGTCAGTTTCAAAACAACATAATGACCAAAGCATTGCCGGTGAGGACAAAATGCAATATTTATTGCAATCTATGGAGCCGGCTTCCCAAACTGAACACTTAGTTCTTAGTTACCCTGCTACTGCAGGTAACTATTCGAAAGCAGTTGAGCAGTTAAAAGAGCGTGGGTGCGAAGATTTACTCATGCAGATTTATGTTCGTTATTTATTATCGATGGTAATGAAGAATACCTCTTCAGGAAGAGGTAGAACTGATTTATCTTATCTTTATGATGAACTGGAAAGTAAACTACATGTTTTGGAAAATCTTGGGTGGACGCAAGAAAAGTATGAAGATTTCTTGACCCCTTTTGTGGAAAGTTGCCTGCCCGAAGAAATGTTGGTGGCATGGGAAAGAAGGCGAAATCATTATATTGCGAAGTCAAGATCTCTAGAATTTTTAATGGATTTCCTTCTTCAGGAGGTAAAGTGTGAAGAAATGGTACTACTAGCACGTTCTAGATTCGCCCCTCGTCAAATTCACCGGAAAATGGAATTTGAGCAAGTAAAACCAGCTGACCAGCTAACAGCGTCATCACTCGTAAATCTTGAAAATACAGGTAAAAAAGTTAATTATTGTATTTTTTGCAATAAATTGCACTCTAGTGAGAAATGTTTTACTGCGAAAAAAATGACAATAGCTGATAAACAACAATTGTTATTAAAAAAAAGGTACATGTTTTTCCTGTTTAAAAAAGCTGGACATTAAAGTAAATTTTGTAATTTAAAAAATCAATATCATTGTTCTTATTGTAAAAACAACCATTATGATATTATGTGTAATAAACAAGTTAAAATTAATGAACAGAAAAATATGCAAAAGGAGAGTTCCCTTTCTAACGCGGGCAGAAGAGAATCCCGGTAGCGATGCCGGGAATAAATTCTATAACTTTTGATCCGTACCGAAATGCTTAAAACCCAACATGTACCAGTTTTGCGATCGTTTCAGCGTATCTTCCAATTGGAGATACAGGCTAATGAAGACAATACTTATACATATAGGAAATAGAATGATGAGGAACCTATTTCTCTGTTTGTGTCTTCTTCAGTAAGTCAATTGGCACCTGATAATGTTATATTGGAAAAATACACTTCGTCTGGCAGATGTGTGAAAACACCCAAGAGAATAGATCTGTTAAATAATATATGTTATGAGATTGAGACTCAGTCCGAGTCTCAACAGAGGGAGGATTTTAGAAAATGAATGCTCTGTGCCTGGCCACTAAGCAGCGCTGTCTGTCACTTTTTTTTATGTAGTGTAGCAGTAGAAGAGTAGAAAGGCTGTATGTTTTCGTTATGCTGTATGTCAAGTTATGCTTTTGTATCTATCTTATTGAATCTTAGTTTTGAGAATATTATTATTATATCAAAATAACTCCAGCATCTGGTAGTTGTAAAACCTATGGATTAGAGTTTTGAAAGTATTTTGTTAAAAATGCTTAGTTTCGATTCCGAAATGCAATGTATATTATATAATACCAACCAAATTGGAAATTTTTCCTGTTTGAAATAAAGAAGGTTTATTTTAAAATTATCAAGCTTTTAAATTAATTTTTATTAAATTACAAGAGATGTATCTGTCAACTTATTTTTAAAACATTCATGTATAATTTCTTTAATTTCTACAGAAAATTTACTGCACATTTTTATATAAAAACCACGTGAATTGGATGCAAACATAAGCCCGTTGCTCGGTTGTGTGTGGAAAACTTAAACATGCTGAATATTTTGTTTGGTAGAAAGCTCCGCCTCAATTCGGTCATACGTGACGTCATCTCGTGGATGGCTGGTATACAGCTCGTGAATGCGTTGTAGATAGCTAGTAGTGTCTGAATGATGATGTTCAGTTTTGCTGCCTACTCTTTCATGGTTTAATATTTGTTTATTGGATTACCTACCACGTGGCTAGGATTAAAAAAATGGTTATCATTTGGTTAGGTTTAAATATGCAATTCTTTCCCCCCAATAGTTAAAACTGTAGTTATTTGCATTAATTTTTTTAATTAAAATACCGCAATCATTAAACTTTGGTTTTTGTGAAGGCGGAAAGCAATTTTGATTTATTGGGAATTACTAAGATCAAACAAAATAGAATGATATCATTGCAATTATCAACCCAGAAACTTTATCAGCCATTCCATACATGTTGTTTAATCTTCCAATCCCTAATAAATACATTCAAATAAAACTTAAAGAAAGATTTATCACGGAATTTTCACACTCCGAAAACAACAAATTCGTAAATTTCTGTCTGAACTCCAGATTGGTGACAGTACGCTGTTACCTAACTGGCAAGTCGTTCGTTAAGAAAAATTTGAAAGAATAATGCGTAAATCATCAATGGTTTATATATTATAAAATCATATCATATCGTAGAGTGTCTACTAAAGATTTTATGATAATATTTTATACACTACTGCCATTAAAGTTCCTACACCAAGAAGGCAACATGCTACAGACGTGAAATTTATACGAAAGGAAGAAGTGCTGTGATATGCAAATGATTAGCTTTTCAGCTCATTCAGACAAAGCAGGCGCCAGTAGCGACACCTACATTTTGTTTAAATGAGGAAATTGTTCAGCCAGTTCCTCATACACAAATTGCATTTGAACGTTGTTGCCCGGTGAAAAGTTGTTGTGATGCCTCGTGTAAGAAGGAGAAATACGTACCAGCACGTTTCTGACATTGATAAAGGTCGAATTGTAGCGTACCGGGATTGCGGTTTATCTTATCGCAGTATTGCTGCTCGCGTCGGTCGAGATCCAATGACTGTTAGCAGAATATGGAATCGATGGGTTCAGGACGGTAATACGGAACGCCATGCGGGATCTCAACGGCCACATATCACTAGCAGCCGAGAAGACAGGCATATTATCCGCATGGCCGTAATGGATCGTGCAACCACGTCACGAGCCGTGAGTCAAGAAACGGGGTCGTTTGGAAGACAACAAGTGTCTGCACGAACAGTTCGACGACGTTTGCAGCAGCATGGACTCTCAGCTCGGAGACCATGGCTGTGGCTTCCCTTGACGCTGCGTCATAGACAAGAGCGCCCTCAATGGTGTGATCAACGACGAACCTGGGCGCACGAATGGCGAGACGTCATCTTTTCAGATGAATCCAGGCTCTGTGTACAGTATCATGATGGTCGCATCCATGTTTGGCGGCATCGTGGTGAATGCACACTGGCAGCGTGCATTTGTCATCGTCATACTGGCCCATCACCGTGATGGTATGGGGTGTCATTGGATACAGGTCTCGGTCACCTTTTTTTCGCATTGACGGTGCTTTGAACAGTGCACGTTACATTTCTGATGTGTTACGACCCGTGGCTCTCCCCTTTATTCGAGCCCTGCGAAACCCTACGTTTCAGCAGGATAATGCCCGACCGCATGTTGCCGGTATTGTATGGACCTTCCTTGATACGGAACATGTTCGGCTGTTGCCCTGGCCAGCACGTTCTCCAGATCTTTTACCAATAGAAAACGTCTGGTCAATGGTTGCCGAGTGACTGGCTCGTCACCAAACGTCAGTCACTACGGTTGATGAACTGTGGCATCGTGTTGCAGCGCATCTGTACCTGTACATGCAATCCAATCTCTGTTTGACTCAATGCCCAGGCATATAACTGCTGTTATTACTGCCAGAGGTGGTTGTTCCGGGTACTGATTTCTCAGGATCTATCCAGCCAAATTTTTTGAAAATTTAATCACTTGTTATTTCTAGTATAATATATTTGTCCAATAAATACCATTTTGTTATCTGCATTTCTTCCTGGTGTAGCAGTTTTAATGGCCAGTAGTGTATTTCCGAGTTTCTATAGTTGGTTTGAGCAAGGTACTCAGACTTTTATTTCCAATAGACTGAGACTTTCATTCATTCAATGAGTCGATAAAACTTGGATACCAAGTATGCTTGCGAATTAAGCATTGGGGCATTTCGTATTGGACTGAGCTCTTAACAGAGCCATAAGCTTAACACACCAGGGCCCTCGGTCATGAAAACTGTGTGGGGATCGTAGTTTTAGGATTGTATTAGGGTTGGCCGTACTAAGGATTTTCGTACCACTGAGTTTGGTTTAGTTTAAAAAGATTTTGTTTCATGAAAATTCTTTGTTACTATTAAAATTTTCAATAAAATTAAATAAAAATATATTTAATATAAAACAATTTTTGCATAAAGGATGAAGGTACAGTAAAAGTAATAAATGTCATTTTGTAATTTCTGTGAATACTAGAAATCAATAGCTATAAGCATTGGTATGATAATTCGTAAATATTACTATTGAATATCTGGTAATATTCAAAGAGTAGGGTACTTTTTTGGTCTATTAATATTAAAAAATATTCATGAACATTTAAACAGCAATATTTCAATATTTAAAATTTGATATGTGCTACTTGGAGCAATAAGTTAAAGTATTAATTAGAGGCTCCACACAGATAACAATTACATGTTAATAGACTAGAAGGGCATGGTCTTTTCGAGATAAATTTAGAGTTTTCCCTAACTTCGATATTTACTGCGTTTCTTTGTTCTCCAAGTCTTATTCAGTGGATTAGAACATTAAATCAATTTTGTAGCATCTTCTCGTTATTTTTTGAGTTTAAATTTTTCTTCGTCAGATAACTTTCATCTATCCATGATTGTGTCTTTTTTTTATACTGTTACATTGAAAAGATATAACACTAAGAAAACTGGTATATACAACCAAGAAAGAAAACTAGAATTGATCAAAGAAAAAATAACAATTTCAGAGAGTTTTTAAGGCAATAACGATGGTTTAGAAACCCGAATTCAAAGCATCAATAACAATAGAAAACTTCATAACACTGAAAACTCCTAGAAGCAAAGACGTAGTGATGTAGACATTAAGTCGCATCTAAGCGATATAAATAACCCTCCAATATGCTTAGTAAAAAATTTATAAAGATTTAATCTTCCAAAAGAATTTGAAATATTGTTATCACGAAATAAGAGGAAAACATGTCTCTAAATAAATAATAGTCATTACATGTTAAGCATTCGTATCATGAACTATTTTCTCTCAATAAGCAGATTTATTAACACAAACTTAACATTTCTTAATAAATGAAAGTTTATATTAAGAATAGAAGTGCTCGCAGCTAACTTCAATTGTTTCAGTAGTTGACAAAAATATACAATGAAGCCATATCCTTTGACACTGTGTTGTGAAGTATCAAAATGCGTAAGAATGTTGTGAAGCATCTAAATGTCCACCTTTCCAGGGGGAGTTTTCATGGATAATGAGCTGTGTTGTCGCTTGACGTGAGGGTGGAAACGAGGTAACTCCCAAAAGCCCAATCAGACAGACGTGCTTGCAGAAGCGCAACATCCATCTTTCATTGTTGGATAATGGATGGAATCGGACAAGGGATCTTTCTCTCTGAAAGGCGATATTTGCCATCTGACAACGGTATGCTCATAACGGAGCTCCTGTAGGTCTGCGTTCTTGAGTTAAGGAATGCAAATAATTAATAATAGGTTTAAAAAGTTAAAAAGAAGATTGCACAACCGAACTCGTCAAAATACTAAGTTTTTGTTAAATATTGCAAAAACAGAAAACTATCTTTCCAAATATTTAAAATAAATTACTGATTGTATCTACTATAAACTATATAATTTACTTAATAAAAAATAAATTGTGATAAGTAGAAAAGATAAAAAATATTCAATAGACAGAATCATGCTTTGACTAGAATAGAGCACATAAGTGTATTGTTTATTATCAGTAAAAATTATAAATTATAGAAATAAAAATATTTCTTAAAAACTTTCACCTGAAGAATTCGTCGATTAAACTCTATTTTAGATATTATTATGTGAGAGAGATATAAATGGAAACAATACTTTCTTTATATATCTTCAGTATATAAGAATATGATGACCAGCTTTATATTCAAATAAAGATTTTGAATTGTTAAGTAAAAGTGGTTCTAAAATATTAGTTGAACAAAACTATCTTCTTGGTAAATGTTAAATAATATTAGCAAATGCTTCTCTTTAAGCATTCGGGCTGCAAAATCACCAAATGTAGAATAGTATTTTAGTTTATTTATTATTTCTTTTTATAGAATGACATATTGTAGCATACCTTTTAAAATCCTATGAGTGCCCTTTACTACTCTGTGAGAAACATTTTAGTGCGAGCCAAGACTGTGAACTTAGGTAACTTTTTCTTCACGTCACTGAATCTCACTATATAATGTTTTTTCTAAATTAATTTGTGTTGTGGATATATATAGTTTAAAAATATAAAAACATTTCTTGTCTGAACCTTTTGAAATCTTTATTTCTAAAATATTTTGCCCTACCTTTTAATTAGATTTTTCAACAATTAAAATGTTAACAAAATTAGATTCACCGATCCTTAACTGATACCACTTTTTTTAAAATATTATAACTTTTTATAGATAAATTAAATATAATTGAGTGAGCTGTTTGTCAATAATTCTCTTACAAAATCGAGAAATGCAAAATTCGAGGTTTTAAAAATTTTGAAGTAAGTTACACTTTTTTTTGTATAATTATAAAGATTATAATTGAGAAAATTAATGTATTTAATGTAATTTTTAATAAAATGTACTATAATAATATGAGGTTTTATTATAGCTCTATCGCTAAGTAATAATTAAACATTAATAGAAATTGATGGTGCGAAATAATTTTATCATTTCAAATGCATTTAAAATCATATGTCATAAGAGTTTCAACCTAAAATTATATAACAGTTGAATATTTGAATTTGTAATTATACTGTGAATAAATATGTGAATTAAATATGAAAATTTTAATTAAAAACTGTTAAAAATAGTTTCTTATTATTTGATGAGTCCTTTGATAAGAGAAATAGGTACTAAAGTATTATCTATCTTTGACCTCTTCATATCAATATCTTCAATATCTTCTTAGTAAAATTGAATTTGATCAAAAAATATTTTGAATTTCTATTTTATTAATATAATATTAATAGATATCTTAATAAATTGTGAAAATTTAAAATGAAATCTGCCAAAAAGTTAGTTTCCTATAAGTGTTGATGTAGTTTTGTAACAACAAAAATAAATATTTAAATATTATCTCCAAGTAAATAATAAAACTAGTCAATAATGAATAATAAAAAAATATAGAAAATAATAATTTTTATAAGAAAGATTTTGAGTTGCAAAATGTAAAATTTAGCGGTTTCTTAAGAAAAAGCACTTCGTAATTTCATTTCCAATGATTTTTATTCCTTATCAATTTTTAAAGAGTGCTTGTAACTTAAAAATTATTTGGGAAGTTTAATACTCCTCCCTAAGAACTTTTGCATAAGAAATGTACTATTACACAGCAAACAATTTTTAAGTATCATTAATACATATTTTTTAACATTAAATATATTTTTTAAAAATTTAAATTGCAGCAAAAGTACATTCATATTCAAATTAAAATTAAAATAAAAAATAAACAGAAGTGAAAGTAAAATCTAACAATATAATAAAAAAATCTTTCCTTGATTGTATTTTCCTTAAATAAAGAACTTTTTTCAGCTTCTTAAAATCTTTTTTCTTACTTTATTATAAAAATATTTTTCACTATAAATTATATTTCTTTCTAAAACCAAATACTTTTGGAAATAATAAAAAAAAATTACGACATAAAAAGTAAGTTCTAATTTGAAATCATTAAGATGTAAGTTAAACAATATCAATGTTTTTATATAAGAAATATATTGAATACATTTATAAATATATTCTTATGTCTACATTTCAATTTAATATTTTGAATAATTATTTTGAAATTCAAATTTAATATTTAAAGAAAAAAAAGTATTTGCCAATATGTAATTATCTAGATTTAATTAATAATTCCAATTTAATGAAACTTAATTTTTACTTATTCATATTTTGAAATGTTAAATTTCTGAAACGAATAGCAAATTTTGAAGCTTTTTAATTTTGTATTTAAAAATATTATTAATTTAAGAAAAACTAAATGTGAAACTTGCACTGAATACACTTCATTAAAATGTTAAATAATCTCAGAATACTATTTTACTTTTTAAGCTTCTATATTCATAGCAAACTCATGAAACATCACAGAATAAGGGATTAAAAATTAAAAAAAAAATTAGAAACGTATTTTTAGAAAGCGGAAGCGAAACTTATTTTCATGCTGTATTACTTTGGAATAATTTCTGAAAGTAAGGCGATTATTATTTAATTTAAATCATTTCTTTTATTCAAAATGCGGAAGTAAATTAGCTTTTTATTAAATCTAAATATCTCTTTATAAAAATAATAGTAGATACTGATTTTTTTCATAACTTCTGTAATTAAGTTTTGCAGTCATTTATTTGTTTAAATGAAAGAAACAGGATAAATTAGTTTGAATAAAAAGAATGAAATATTTTAAAACTATGTTCGAAATCTTAGAATCAATATTTGTAATTTTATATTTAATATAAATTTCGAAATAACTTATGTTGCAAGAGCTTTTTCCTGTTTATTTTCAGAAACACATTTTTTTGCATAAATTTATAAGATTAAATCGAATACATTTATTTTATGCTTTAATTCTTAAACACTGTCATAAAATGTTATCGATTATTAAGGTTAAAATTATTTACTGTATTTGTGGATTTTATTCAAATTTGGAATATTGAAAAAGTATTTAAATGTAATATACACAGAAACAAAAATGTGTGCATAATAAGTGAAAAAAAATTGTTGGTTTTTTATGATATCCCATCAACGATAAAACGAAAATTCTTATAACAATGCAATATAATTAATGCGTTATTGTTTCTTGCCAAAACACACTGCATATGCAAAAGGAAACGAATTTTTTTTTAAATGGCATTTGTTTTACGTTATAAACTTTATTGTATTCTCATATCGAAACATAATAATAAATATATGTGATTGATTGATTATTTAAGTTGTTATTCTTATTCAGGCAATCTAATATTTTTTTTCGAGAATATTACCTGACCATTTCATAAAGGAATATTTAACCTACCATGTTCATTTTAAAAGAAACCGGTTCAGAGGAATTATAAATTTTGTGATATATATTTTGTAATGTCAATATGATATTGCTATGGCATTCTAAAGCATTAACAAATAAAAGTAAATGAAATAAAGCTATGTGATTCTACATTTGTAAATTTTAAACTTAGCTATAGGCAAACTTGATAAGTGTCAACTCAAGTGTTATCATTTGAGTAAGCAGAACATGTTACAGTGCATTTGCAAAAAATCTCAGCTTCCGATTAGAGAAAATATCAAGTGGGAGAGAGGAAAATTTTTTATGTGATTATTTCTATTATGAGTGTTATGTTGTGCCTTTCTATGTGGTATATTTGTTTTACATGTATTAAATAATTACTTCAAAAGCGCTTCTTTTTTGTATACGCCACATACTAATCGTTCTAGTGGCAGCAAATGGGATAAAACTCATTTTTTGGATTAGGTTTATTTTATTCATCGATGCTTAGTGTTTTATAAGGATTATTTTGAATTCAGAGTGTAAAAGCGAAAACAGAAATGGTTTTATATTTTAATATACATTAATTTTTCATTTTTTTGAGCAAGAGAAAAAAAATATTGTCATTGCTGAAATTCTTTATCTGGTGTAGAAACAAATATTTTTTATTGCTTTTTTATGTTTTGTTTCTAGATTTTATTTCCATGAACAATTAAATTTTTATTTTGGAAATAATTATTATGCAATTTATTATATGATTATAATGATTATTATATATTATATGATTATAAAATAATTATTATGCAATTTATTATATGATTATAAATTTGAATGAGCTATATTAAACATTGTATTTGGGATACTTTGACTTAATTTTCACTTATTTACATACAATTAGTTGATTTTCTTAAGATACAAGTTTTACGTTGATAATTCGTAATCCATTTTTTTAGTGATGCTCTTAATATACTAAATTTCCCTCTTGCAATCAGTTAAACTTTCTTGATTGATTTTGTCATTTCGGAATTACACAATACTTTGGTTAAGGAAAGCTAGAAAGATTTACAAATCTTAGCTTCTGAGATGTGAATGAAATATGTGAAGGAATTGTTAAATAATATTATAATGCAACGAATGAAAGAAGAGGGTGATAAAAAACATATTGAAGAAGAAATAAGGAAATATTAGTTTGAATTGAAAAAAAATTACAAATTGAAAGTGGTAGTGTGTCACAACTTGATCAAGTAAGGCCTAGGTTTGATAAATTCAAGTATGCGAAGGTTTGATGATGGAGAAAATAATATCAGTTTCTATTTAATTTCATTTGAGCTCCAAGCAAAGAGAATAGAAATTGAAAAGTCAGATTGGGTTTCTCAGGATTCTACCATATCATTATTAATCCATGCATCAAGCCTGGTTTGAGTCCTGGTTTTTTTTAGAGAATTACAGTGAAACTATTTGGTTAGCAGTTTTTTTAAACACTGTTGTTTTCTAAATGGGTAATTAAAATCAGAAAATGATTTTATAAGAATCTGATAATATTATTGTAATCTCCAAAATCAGTATCAACATAAGGAATTTCAGCATTTTTTTCTTTTAATAACATGAATACCTCTTCAATATATTTTACAACTATCGGACAAATAAATATATGTCGTAATGAATGCTTGTTTTGCGAGATATTGCACTGGTACCACAGCCTCTAGAGGCAGATATAAATCATCACAAGATAACACCTGTTAACATGTCTTTGATAATTAGCAGAGTAATAGTTTTACGGTAACTACAGACTGAAATTCTTGTCTTTTAATGTTAAATAACTTTAGGGAATAAGGGATCCGTCCAAGGAGTAATTCAAGTGCCAAAACTCATAATCCGCTGCAGATACATTGCTAAAATATTTTTAGGAAAACTTGAAACATTCTATTAACATCATTGTCAATTAATTTTTTATTTTATGGAATTTTGTCTTTGAATTTATAGAGAATGAAAATATTTTTCCTTTTAGAGCTGTATTTGTACTATAACTTTTAATAAAAATGTCAAAATGTACTTAAAAAGAAAATGGAAATGTTTATAATGATCCTGTTATATATATTTGTAATTTTAAAAATATTAAACTATCGTTTTTAGTAAATTTTTTACATTTTTAATTAAAGGAGCACTCTTTTTTTACCGTCTTCCTTAAATCTTTACCTATTATATTCAAGCTACTTAAAATGATATATTCATTCAATTAGATTTCAATAACGTATATATTTATTTGAAATTAATTAATATCAATATAATATTTTATCAGCATTTTATTTTACAGTATTAAAAACTTTCTTCGTCTTTTAATATTAAACTTTAAAGATTGAATTGTTTGTTAAAGAAATGCAATTTTGAAGTCAATTTACATCTTGTTATTGTCAATAATAGTTAAAGACCAAATAATTAAAGATCTTTCAAGATCTTCTAAAAATAAAATAGTCTTTACTAAACTTTTTTTTTTTTTTTTTTTTAAAAAAAGAAATTTTTTTTATATTTTTCGAAAAAATAAATGGATTTCAAATTTAAGTTTACAAAAGAAATGAATGAAATGTTTTCTTCAAAATCAATTTGAAACTTTATACGAAGATGTTTTTATGAATATGTTTAAAAGTTCCATAAGAATTACAACATTTATGAATGTGGCAATAATTGCAAAGAAAATGTGTATGAAACAATTCTACACAAGTGTACACCATATTTCTGAAATATTGAAAAATAACTTGATCTGTCATATTATATATATATCCCTTAAAATATGTAATTTTGCTTAAATATAAATATAATGCAATCAGACACATGACTACAAAGCATAATTTTTTAAATAATCTTGTCCATATTCGATGTACAAATATTTTAACCCTGAAATTATTTGAACATATATACATAATAGATTTCTATAAAATCTTTATTTTTATTTATTTCTTCCAATATATCCAAAAGTAATTGATTTTTTACTACCATGTAAATTAATATTTAATTTGTAAATTTCTCAAGAATAAAGCAATTCATTTCTATAAAAAATCGAGCATTTTTCCTCTAATTAAACTTTTCACTAACTATTTTTGATTTCTGCTGTTTTCTACTCTGAAATACCATAGTTAATGAGATAATGTGTGATAATGATTCGATTTCCAATGTTTTTAGGTATTTTATTTTTTTAAAGACATTAAATTTCCATTATTTTAATGGGTGTGTAGTTATCCTTATTAAGCAATCAACTTATCAGTCAAGCGAATGCTGAAATTGGATTTTTGGTTACCAGGCAACGCTAATGAAGAGTTATTTGTGGCTTTCCAGCACACCTGGAAAATGACACAATGGAGTAGAAGCTTAAGCGAATAAAGATGGGTATTTTTAGAAAACACAAATGAATCTCTCCCCCCCCCTCAATATAATCTTCTCTCGTCTCAAAAATAATACCTTTCACTAAGCCAGAAGTCTTATATTAAATTCAAAAGAGAAACTTTATTAATTTCAACCTGTTATTTCAGGAAATTTCTTCCTCTATTTATCACATACGAGGCAGTAAGAAATCAGCAATGTTTAAAAAAACATGCAAAATATGATGACTTTTGATGTCTTTTATATATATGACTTTTGAGGCCAATCAACAAGTGTTTTATCATAAAAGTATTATTTCTGGGATAAAATTATAGAAGTTCTATAATTTTATTAGATATGAATAATGATACATGTTTTATATTTTTATTAGTTCATCAAGTAAAGTAATCATATATTCAATATACTCATTTTCCATGAATTTAATTCTAAATACATGATAAAAATATAATATAAATATGAAACCTAATTTTATCGTTCATAAAATTCCTTGTTTGCCGTGCAAGTCTCTGGAAAAATAAATTTTTCAAAAATTTTTTTAACTATAAAATTAAATTAATAATTAAATTAACTATAAAATTAAATTAATAAATAATATTAATATGTTTAATAAAATAAACTTGCTTTTTACACTCCCTTGAATAAAATGTATCGGCAAAACTTTTTTCATAAATAGTAGGTGAAAAATATTAGTTCAATATGCATTTTGAATTGCTATTTGACGTGTATTCTTAGGAATAATTATAATACTTAAATTCTTAATTTTTTTATTTTTGATTGTAATTAATAATTATTTGATTGTAATCAAATCTCCTGACTTTTAGCTAAAAAGTTTAAAATTTATACCAGAAAAAAATAGGACTAATACAAGAAATGGAAACAAATAATTCTGTAAAAATCATTATTAGCTATAAAATTAAAGGCATAAAATTTGAATATATTTCTAAAGATGCCTAAAATAATAATAAAAAAAACCTTATAGAGTACTTTACTTATAATGGATTGGCACATTTCATTGGAAACAACGCGATTGTGATGTATTAATTTTAACGAAATATGAATTTGTATTTAACAGTTTAAATTGGGATTTATTTTGTTTCACACTCTGTTCTGTGAAAAAATTTCAGTTTACTTCCATACTAATTTGTGGAAATATTTCTGTTACATTTGTGGCCTTTTTGATTGAATTTCATTATAATATGTTTGAAAACTTTTTTATTTCTAATTACAAATTTCTGTCAATAATTGGGACTACCTTAACTGAGTTTCAAATATCCTGATAGCAGCGCCAAAAAGAGCAATACATAGTGTAAAATTACGAAAGTGACTCTAAAGTAACTTACATAATTTCAAAAGTAACTTACATAATTTTAAAGACGTTTTAACGACCATCCTCTTTGGTGCAAATGACATCTAATGGCTTTCGTAGCTATCGAATGTTTTGTTACACGAAGCATTCATCGTGATACAATTGTAAGTATTTGTGTGTCCAAGTTTTTTCTTTCAAAACTTTAAGAAAAAATGTTTTTTTCCTATATATAATGAAGCTTGCAGTTGTATAACTATGGGTCAATCATTCTTTATCATATTTAATGATTTCACGGATGTATAGCTATCTCTTTATTGTGTTCTATGCGATTGGGAATTCGGCACGAGCAAAGGTTGAAGTATTAATTATTCTTTAATCGAATTCAAAGACGTACACGAACGACACTATATATTACGCTTTTTTTACTGTGCATTGTTTCAGTTGGTTTTATTTTACAAAACCAATTGAAGCAATTCATAATAAAAATTGATCGAGAGAATAATGCAAGCTCTTCAGAACGGAAATTTTTCTTAGTTTTATTTTTTGCTTAAAAGCTACCCATGACATTCGTGGTAGATTCACCTCCATGCTTGACAATTGAAAGGAGATTATCATACGCTTGTGCAGGTGTCCTCCAAACGTACACTAATCCTGATCTAGAGAAATGTAAAAGATGGTTCGTCAGACTATATTACTTTTTTTCTATTGGCGGGCACTGGGCTGATTAACCCTTCGCCACAACAAGGCCGGAAACTGCTACTCATTTATCGTTACCCGTTGGACACCTGTGAACCAAGTCACGTAGACTAGTTGCATTACCTACGCCACACCACCAGAAACCTGTTTATAGGGTGAGCGACATTCATCCATCATCTGAGGAAAGGACAAGAAATATAGAGAAAGAGAAAGTACATCCATATCCCAACCGAGATTCGAACCCAGGTCCTCCCCATCCGTAGTCAGGTACTCTCAGATTATATTACTTTCAATCAATCACTTATCAATTGATCAGGTTTTGTGAGCGTGACGCTATTGTAGATGACGTTTGTCATTAAAATCTCTGATAATTGGCTTTGGCATTTCTACTTTGCCTTAAATTTGCTTATGAATGTGCCTTTTAACTGTAGTCATTGATACTGTAGAAGCCAGAGGTTGAATAATCTCTGCGGTTATTTTTGCTATAGTTATTCATTTCTTAAACATTACAATCCGGTTCAATGAGTGTCGGTCTCTTTCACTCAGCTTTTCTTTCCGTCGACAATATAACTTTGCCAAGTTTGTTTTGCTTCACAGAATTTTCTGTCATCATCTTTGATACCATACCTCTGGAAACGCTTTGAAGTCGATATGTTTCTGTCACACTTGCTCCAATTAAACAGGCTCCCCCAATTTGGACTTTTTGAAAATCTGATGTCTGATGCTTAACGTTTTTGAAAAAATACAAGACATATAGAAATTCAATGAAGTACCACATATTACCCGTATAAAACACCATTCAATTTATAAGAAAAGTTATTTATTATATTCTAATGCTTTCGAAATACATTAAAAATTTCACTTTCATTCACAGGTGTTTCCATTACTATATATATATATATATATATATATATATATATATATATATATATATATATATATATTATAGGTTTGGAGAGGTATAACGCTGTAAGCAATAATATGCATACACATTTTTAAGGAAAAGAGTATTATAATACATATATTTAAATATTTAAGGGATTTTGATAGGAAATAGAAATGACACACATTGTCCGTAAAGTAATTTTATAGTGCTAAGTTCACATGAATGGTATTGTTGAATTTCCTTACTCACTTGAATGTTTACAATAACTACTTGCTCGCAGAGAAAAATAACAAGATATTATTTCCTTCTGTAATTATACAATAGACAGTTTATTACGATATAATGTGCTCTCTAATTGTACAATGTTATAGCATGATCTGTACAATTAGAAACAACACTGTCATGCTCAAGATCTTACTATTTTAATATTCAAATAATTTCAGTTACTCTAACATTCATATCATTCTTATTTTTTAAATTTAACATTAAAAATTACATTTAAAAATTTACTTTGATAAAATAGTAATAAAATTTAAACATGTAATCATTTCCCATCTAACAAAAATTATATAACCTCATTTACTTATGATTTCATAATTAAACATTGGTTGACGCAAGGCTAAAATATTCGTCCAACCAAGCTTCATCAAATCACCCTTATTATGAGTTTTATTTTCATTGTAAAATATTGACAAAAAAATTTGGTACTTAATTTCAATCCATTTCAAAATTAATGTTTTTATATTAATGAATCATTAAAATGATAGTTAGCATTTTTTTCTGTTAGAAATTCATCGATATTCATTCTTATATTTAAATCATTCTTACTATAGAAGAGAAATTGTGACTTGTTTTTAACTTTTAGTCACTTTTGTTTATCTCTCAGAAACAAAATTTTCGTTTCAGTTGTACTTGGTTAAAAATTATTTTAATAATATTATTTGGAAAAGTTCTAAAATAAAAATTATATTAAATTGTAAATGTGTCCAAGCTAATTCTATAGAATACACAAATACGAAAAATTATTATCATTATCTTTAATTCAACTCAAACAAAAGCAAGAACTAAAAGGGATTCTTCATTAACTGATGAGAGTTTTCTAAAGCTACAAATATCTTCTTATGACGAATGTTTAACTACTCAAGAAACTAAATCAATGGGAATATCAAGAATAAGTAGATTCAAGAACATTGTTTAGTTACATTATTATTTCAGAGGAAAATTTTAACATGACAATCAAATTTTAATATTCCTTCATAATTTTATCAAAAATGTCTTTATTTACTTATCAACACAGTTTTAAGTTAAATTACTAGCGTCACTTTAATTTTTTAGAATTTCAAAATCTAATCTTGAATAATTATTTCGAAACTTTAAAGTATTCCATTTTCTGTGATTTACTTTGTTAACAATTATATATATCAATGAGTTTCAAATTATTTTACAATGGAATTTTTAACATCAAAAGAATTGAATGTTTTTCAAAGATAAGTAGAGTCAAGGAATTTCTCGATATTGAAAGATATAAAAACCAGTTGTGTTAAACAGAGTGAATAAGTATATTTTACAGCTATATGTCGTAGTTTAAGAGACATAAAAGGAGCCAGGGAGAAAACTCATATTTTATTGTACAGTGAATTCCACAACAATTTCATCATCAAGAATGTTTTAAAAATATAAGAAAGGAAATATGCGTAAAATTGTAATATAATTAGTAAGTGTCATAAAGAAATAAAATTATAGTTGTGTAAAAGTGGCATCTGAAAACTGCAGAAAAAGTATAAAAACTTATGGTAGTTTTACATCCCAAGGTATCTTTTCCCAAGATGATAGATGGGTAGTCCAATGCAATAAAAAATGTTCTCTTTGGCATTTTTTTGTGTGGCCAGTCAAGGGTTTGGAGGGAAGATTTTTGTTCATTCCCTGGAAGTCTAGAAGTTTCATGCTAATTTTATGATCGAAAAGTAACCAACAGAAGAAGTGGGAGGTGAGAAGGAGGCAAATAAAAGAGTGAGAATTTGAACCGGGAAAATAAATAGAAAGAGAAAAGAAAAAAAAGAAGAGAGAGAGAAAAAAAACAGAGAAGAAAAGAGTACAACAGGGAAATAGGAAGAAGGAGAGACAGAGGGAGATACTGAATGCAGAATGCCTCAAATGACCTACAGAGATATACCAGAAATGCGGATTACCTGGAATGATGTAAGAGAAAGAGAGAGAGAGAGAGAGAGAGAGAGAGAGAGAGAGAGAGAGATACAGGGATGTACTAAAGATGCAGAGTGCCGGTAACATCAACATGGGCGATTCTTCTTATATAAAGGGGTGAGTTTAATAATCTCTTTCTGACGGCCCTGGCCACTTTATTTTGTAAATATGTTTAAAGAAATTTATGGTAAAATAATATTAAGAATAATCAAGAGTCATTTATGTTCAAGTAAATAATTAGATTTTAATAACTAAATAAAATTTTATTATTTGAACTTAGTTTTTCTGATTTGTTTTGTCTACTCTCCACTAATTCTCTACTAACCTGGGTTAGCTCAAAGTATTTCTTTCATATCACCACAATATTATACCCCTATCTTCCTAGTGATTCTTGATGAAATTTTTAATATCTAAAGAACTTATTTCTAGTGCTAAGATTATATTTTCAGTTTCTTATTATATTTAATCTCTTAAGTCAGTTTTTATATATTAAAACTGTTGGCTACATGGATAGCAATTATTAATGTACTTTCTTTTCTTCAGATATTTCAAAGACTACTATTTGAAAATCTAGCATGCTTCTTATGTACATTTTTTATTGTTTGTATTTATTTATATCTTTTAAACAAAAGTTTGATATTATTATTTAAGACTACTCTTAATTTAATGTAAAAATCTTGTTTATCTTTATACTTTTTGAAATGGAACCAATTTTATATCTATTTTTTAAAGCAGTAACTTTTCGAATACCTTATATGAGCGTCTTAGTCATAAACCTGTTCAAGCAATATTCACAATTCTAAGCTTTCAACAATAATTAAAATTTTTTAATAGTCTTGATTAAAATTTTTTGCCTTTTTATTCATAATTTTTTGCTATCAAAGGTTATAAACATTTCTGTAGTATCGATTCCAATTGTTTTAAAACTTATATTTTAAATTGTCATAATTTTTAACTTTTTCGTCACTAGAAAATTAGATATTTCACTTTTTCATCATGTTTACTTTTCATATTGTTATAATGGAATTTTTGACTTAAATTTACTCGGTATACTTTTAAACTCACTCACAAAAAGGTAAACAAAGATAATGAATTTGAAAGCTCTCTCTCTCTCTTTTCAAATGCAAAGGAAATTAAATTTCTGCTGCATACATTTTTCTTGTGTTTATGCATTTTAATTAAATTTTCAAAATTTCTGATGCTTATGTGAAAATTATCTGTCCCTTTTGAATATTTATGAGTTGTCTGTGCTCGAATATTTTCTCAGTGTATTTCCGGTACAACATTTTTAATTTTATTTTTTTAGTCTTAACTTAATTTTCTTTAATTCTTAATCATTCTTGGTTTTAAAAGCCTTGAGTTTTATGACAGAATTCTGTCAAAGAAAGACTTAATTTCAAAGTACAAAATGTTTTGAGTTAGCTCTTATAACTGAAAGAGTTTTGTATATGAGGGAATAACTGCAAAATTATTTAACAGTAATTCTTTTTTATTTTTATATGTAGTGTAACTCTGCTGATAATAGCTTTATTACAGACATTTATATTAGACATTTATTTTATTATAGACTTTTATTTTATCATTAGACAAAAAAGTTATTTAAGTAATACTATTTGTCTGGTTAAACACTGATGAACAACGAGAGAAGGATATCACACTTCTGCCTTTTGCTTTCACATCAGTTGGAATGGGTGCATGGGGTTCTTTTGAACTTTCAGCCTTGCTACACACGAATACTGCTCTTTATTATGAAAAGTTCTCCCGGACGACTATATACATAAAATACTTTACAACAGCTTTAACCTATTAGACTGCTCCCTATTCTTATGTCACGGAAATAAAATTAAGGTTCTCCTTGATCTAGAGGTTAGATCGCTATACGCGATCTAACCTCTAGATCAAGGAAAATTTCAATGAAATCCCAGAAATGATCGAAGTTGACCAGCATGTTAGCAGCTATAGCATCTCAAAAAGGTTAAATATTGACCATAAGCATTATTTTAAACATTTTGCACAAAGCGAATCCGAAACAAAGCTTTGAAGTCCATGTAAAAGTAATAAATTTCTTTTTTCCCAACCTGATATACATAAAATCAGAACATAAGCAAATAAAAATGTTTTAGTAATTGATTCTCAATTTTTATCAATATATTTGCATAAATCATACCATTAGAATATATATTTTTAAATAAAATGTTCAGCACAAAAATATAGTTAAAATACCGAAAATTAAACAATAAAGTAATATAATAGTTAAATATATTTACATTAATGAAATCTAATCATACAAATTAAAAAGTAAAGCATTTTTTTTAATAATTGTTTAGCTAATTTTAAAATAGTTACTCACATTTTATCTAAGTACCTTGTACAAAAATACGATTTTTTGTACGATTTTTGAATATTCTCTTCCTTTAATATATTTAAATATTGTTCTGAAAAATAATGTGTAAATGATTTTTTATTTTATTTATGACGCATAAATTTATTAGAAAAAATGGTTCTGAATATTACAGAAAAGAAGCCCCGTACTGATGTATAAATTTAATAATAACTTTTCTAATGCATGAGAAATACTATATTACGAAGAAATAACTGAAACAAAATTTATTTTATTCTTTCGTTAATCCTCTTTTAACAATAAACAAATGATACAAAATTTATTTTTTAAAAGGCTTTTCTCTTCGGATGATTAAGTGTTGGAGGAAAAATAAATTGTTCTAAAATCGCAAAGGATTTCTCTTGACGAATGTTCTTACGAATACATTTTCCTTCACGAACTTTTCTGAAATTTTATCTAAATCTTTCTTAATTTTATTCTTTCATTTTATAAAGACTTTTTCTAAAATAATAATTGCTAGGATTTTAAAACACTTTTTCTTTCAATTGCATTGGGACCTCTACGGAATCAATCTGATTGCATCTAAGGGATACTTCAGACAAACAGAAAGTATAGCATTAGAATTTCATGTTCTCTTTGAATCTTTTTTGAGTAAAGTTTCCGACAAACAAATAGTTTCAAAACATGTAATTAAGCACTTTTAAATTTCAAGTTTAATTTAAATTATTCCCAAAATTTTCTTCTGAAAGCTAAGCTTAATCAAAAAAAAAAAAAAAAAATTATTTCTATAGATGCAATAAATTTAAACAGCATATTCATTATAACATCAATCCGATTAGATTAGTCTTTTCGTTCGAGATTATTCTACTTTTACATAAGAGAATTTATGTAAATTTTATGTTTATATCTCAGAGAATTGGTTTTTTCAGAAAGTGTGGTGAATGTTGTATATCTTTGACAATTAAGATGATGAAATGATTTAAAAGATAAAAGATCCCAATGAGCTGAAATATGTGTAACTAATATTTTAATCAGCTACCATTTTATTATGATAATAATTCTTTAACAGTGTCGTTTTTTAGCAAGTTGTGTTGCATTACACACGCATTTTAAATACTAATAATCAAACTTATAAATTTATGAATTCTATTTATGCACTGGTATTTTTATACCAACATGGATTAATGTTTTTGCAAATGTAATAAAAAATAAAATATTTCAGAGTAAATAATTGCCTTTTACTCTGAAATATTACAAAATGCAATGAAAAATATCAGATCCACGCACGTCTAAACAACAATATTTATTGTTGATAAAAGCAAAAGTTTGAGAAAATTATTTAAAATTTTTATGTTTAAAATTTAATTATATTAAAATAATAATTATATTGTGTTTAAAATGTGTATATGTGTCTTATTTGTATCATGATAATTTCAGATATTATCATTACTGCAGGAACGAATTAAGTTCGTTGTGTGAAACTCGTTTTCCTATATAAATACGTGTTAAAAAAATAATTCGTTCTGTAGCATAAAATATGCCAAGATGACATAAAAAAAAGATAAATTTTTTGTTATTATTTTTATTTAGATACATACATCTAAAAACATAATTTTTTAAATTTTAAGACAGACTAAGTAGAGTCTACCGAATTTTGCTCATCTTCATCCATTTTCTCCTTTTTGGCCGATGGTTTAATGAAAAACCTGTCCAAAGTCATTTGTTTTTCTCTTTTTTACAACATCTGCTGGAAATAACGGACAAGAGTATCGGAGTAAAGATCGTTGATCCTGTTTGCTACAGCTGAATCCGGATTGTGGGCATTGGTAAGCTCCTGAACTGCTTTCCATTTGACCAGGATGTTCTTGATGTCAGCAGTTGGTATTGGTTGATTGTTAGATTGTTGATCCTCATTATCAGATGACGCTTCCCTTTGAGCATTGTCCTGTTGCAGGACCAGAAGTGCTTTGAGCTCTTCAGTTGTCAGCTCTTCTTTGTTTCCTCAATAAGCTCCTGTACATCCTCTTCCTCTTCCTCTAATTCCAGCCTTCGGGCCACTGTGATGATGTCCTTCATCACTTCTGTGTCATCAACAACTGCATCTTCCTGGGTCCACGAAGGCAAAAGCATCTTCCAAACAGAAATGAGGGTCCTTTGTGACACTTCTTCCCAGGCCTTCTGTATAAATCGTATTGCCAAACGAATGTCAAACTTCTTCCAAAACTTTCGGACAGTCATATTGTCTCCAACAAACTCGCATTCTTCAAACACCTTATTAAAAAGGGCTCTAGTGTAGAGTATTTTATAGTTCGCAATAAATAACTTGCTGATCCATTGGCTGAAGAATGGATGTGGTGTTTGTTGGCAAATACTGCACCCTGATAAATGGATAATTTTCCTGCAATATTTCCTCTAGGTCTTTTGCATTAGAAGGGGCATTGTCAAGTATCAGAAGAGCTTTGAGCGGTAGTTCTTTTTCCAGCAAGAATTTCTTCACGGCAGAAACAAAGGTTTTTAGAATCCATTCGTTGAAGATAACTTGGGTCACCCAGGCTTTTTGATTGGACTTCCAATAGACGGGCAGATTGGACTTAAAACGTTATTTTGCTTAAAAACTCTTGGATTTTCAGAGTGATAAACCAATAGAGGTTTGATCTTGAGGTCTCCGCTGGCATTAGACAAAAACATAAGGGTAAGTCTGTCCTTCATAACTTTGTGTCAATTTCTTCTCTTTTGTAATGATGGTTCTGCTCGGCATTCTTTTCCAGAAAAGACCCGTTTCATCGGCATTGAACACTTGTTGTGGGTAGTATCCTTCATCCTTAATATATTTTTGAAAATTAATTGAGAACTTTTCTGCTTCTTTCTTGTCAGCACTGCCAGCCTCACCATGCATAGTAACGCTGTGGATTCCACACCTTTTCTTAAATCTAAAAAACCACCCCCTGCTGGCTTTAAATTTTTCTTCGTTATCTTGATTGCTGCTACTTCCAGGGACATTTTTCTTTATATCGTCATAAATTATCTTGACTTTGTGACAGATAATATCTTGGGTTGTTACGTCACCTTTCACCAGCCTGTCCTTAATCCAAATCGCTAATAGCTTCTCCAATTCCTCGTGTATTGAAGACCTATGTTTTTCATTAAATAGTTTTGATACTCCTTTGGCTACTTTGGCTGATTTGATTGCATCCTTATTTGTCAAAATGGTGAAAATGGTGGTCTTGCTTAGGCCAAACTCTTTGACGAGGTCACACTGTTTTACTCCGCATTCACTCTTTCTAATTATTTACTGTTTCATTTCAACAGAAATCACCTTCCTGCTTTTTTTAGAAACCATGATATAAAAAAAATATTGAGTTTAACTTAAAAGGATGACTGCCGTGATACGTGTGCAAGTTAAGCGCAGTGACTAACGACTGCAGAGGAGGATGCAATACATCTACAGCGATTGTAAAAGCTCGGGCGACTTCTTTGTGTGAAGCGAAGTTCGTTGTATGAATCATGAAATGAACGAATAGGAAGTTCGCTGTACGAGGCGTTCGTTATGAGAGGCACCACTGTATATATATTAAAATCTTATGATAGTAAACATCGTAAGATTTTTAACAGATAATTATTTACCGTAAATAATTTTTTATCCTAACCAAGCAATAAAAATACTTTTATCATAAAATGTTTTTAATTCCTAGGAATCATGTGAAATTATTTATAGCTAATAAACTTAAAATATAATACATAAATACATTTAATAATAATTATAATGTGACCTGAAAATAGATATTTTATGAATCTAATATATGTGAGTATGTATAGACTAAATTAAATTTGTTTTTAAAATTCTCATGATTAAATAGTTGGATCTTATAAAATTATGTTCATCTCATGTAAGGGATTTTTTTCTGCATATTTCTTGAACAAAGGGTCTTAGCTGCTCATATTAAAATTCATATTAAAAATATTAGAAGTGAATATTTGTTGAAAGTATTAGAATGCATGACTGAAATAAAATTTTCATATTTTATAATACTTTTGAGATGATTTAACCTTACTATCATAAACATAATTGAGTTATTTTTCAAATTTTCCTCTTTCATTTTTAAACTGATAAATGGAAATAGGTTTGCATGTTCCTTTTAAATAAAGTGTTTGTCTTTGAATTATACGTGTAACATGGTAATTTCTAGGTTAAAATTTATAATAATCAAAACCAATCAATATGCAATTATTAACAAAATAATTAATAAATTACATACATTTTATTGTTCTTACTACGAAGCAAAACGTAAATATAATGTATACGGCAAATAACAAAACGAATTCATTATATAATAATAAATGAAATTTAATACTTTTGCATTTGTGTTTTTAAGTAAACTACAACAAATTATATCTTGACAGAGAATAAAATAAATTAATAATTCACATTATTTATAGGATGATTCAAGCTTTGGATAGGATGGATTGTTACTTTTTAGTAGTTCCTAATTTATTTCAGAAAAATTAAACGAAATTATGACTATTTATTAAATATAGAAATTTTTGAAAGACATTTCTGTGTTATGTAAACTAAATGCTTTTACACTGCAAATAATGAGATTAAAATACTTTTTCATGTCAAAAAGTTCAACTTTTGAAAATGATTAATAAATTAACTAAGATATTTTTACTTAAAAAATTTTTTTAACAGAAAGATGTTAATGAAATAATTACATTGAATTAGTTAAAATTAAATATCTCTTGTAGAATACATTCTAGAAGAATACATTATTAAATTATCAATTCAATAACATAGCATTGAATTAACACTGTACATTTTTAGCACATATTACTTGATAAGTATAAAAAATACAAAGGTCGTTATAGAAATAATTTGAAAAACTCTCCTTATGTGTATACTAAAAAGTAAGGGAAATTTTATAGCTTTCATGACGTATGACATAAAAAGATTTTTGTTATTTTCATTTATCTTAAAACTAATCCCTTTTCTTCAAAACTTGTTCGATGAGATTTTCAATAAGGCCAAGCAAATATTTATGCAAATACATTTTTCATTCGTAAGCTTATTGAAATTCCCACGTGAATTTTATTCAATCATGATTCAAGCTGGTTCGTTGAATGAAAACTTTGGAATTCTCCGTGGAAATTTAATATGTGAGCAAAAGAATTGAAAAAGAATTGTGGTTTTCGCGTTCTGAGATGATGATAAATTGAAAACATTTACTTAGTCAAAGTTTTTGAATCATTGAATTAGATTTTCTAGGAATTGAACACTAAAACAAAAATTCCGTAAAATAAAAATATTTCAAGGGTTTTATTTAAAAAATATTATATGTTAAATCAAACCGGAATTATGAGGTATGTGCTTAATAATGTTTTTGAAAGGTTGGCTTTCTACTTAAAATGTGTCTGAGTTAATTCTTAAAGAACAAATACAATTTTTTACGTAAAAATTAATTATTTAATTTAGAGTTATTAATTATTTAATATATATATTAAAAAAAATAAGGACTTTTGTTTTTATTATTGTATCAGAGTTTTTACAGTAGATCACGTTTGAATTTCATATGCGAATTAACGTATAGTTTTAACGGATGTATTTCAGTAGATCAATACATCTTATGAATGGAGTTTGTGTAATGTTATAAACATAATTCAGTGTTTTCTTGTTTTGAAAGGGTGAAATAATTTGTATCATGAATGTCTGTATAGGATTTCCAAATTTGGTTTAAAATAGTTTTTAGAATTTTTTCTATAGCATTCTAAATGTACTATAGCTCATTTTAAATTTTGGAAAAACAAAACAACGTGAAGCATAATTTCCTAATAGTATAGTTCCTAAACTAATATGCTATTCTAAAGATTGTGTTCTCTTCTAAAGATTTCGCCTTCATATTTTTACAGACAGGTTTCTAGATTATTAAGAAGTTCCTATCGATGCCCCATTTGTTGGAATACAATCTTTGGAATTGTTGGTCTTGCGAGAGGATCAAGTCAGCGGAGAGCATTGGTTAAGTTTCTAAGTTACTACTTTCTGCATCACAGGGTAAACGAGTGAGAGTTTTTAATTTTTATTTCTTTCCTGTCGTGGTTGATCTCGGTATATAAGAGAAACACCGAGCTAACCCAGGTTCTTAGATAATAGTGGAAACTTGTTGAGAGCAAATCAGAAAGGCAAAGTTAAATAATAACGCAATTTTATTGTACTATTAAAATTTAAATATTTACGTTTAACATTATTGATTAATTATCTTATCAATACATAAATTTAATCAAAACATATT
>JAPDSC010060895.1:0-15138 GCA_026290005.1 Latrodectus geometricus
TCCAGGACTCTCATAATCTTAATCCTGCTAGAAACATATTCTCGCATTGACAACTTTTTGAAGTAGCAGATAATTCAAATAAATATCTGTTCAGCATTACGCAAAACATTCAATAAAGAACAATATTGTTTCAAGTTAAAGACTTTGTTTGATTAAAAAAACGACTTTATTTGATTTATTAAAAAAACATGTTTCAGGTTATAAAAAAATATATTATTTTTTAATCAAAAACAGCCTATGACTTAATAATATAGAAATAATGATTTGTTTTAAAATATTAATTGTAATACATTAATAAAAGTTTTAATTCATCAAAAACTTTTGACATTATAAATCATTTTAATTAAAAATCAATTAGATTTTACAAAAAATATCAATGTCATCAAAAATATTTTCCCCATTTTTTTTTCTAAACAGATTATATCCAGACTAAAAATAAAATTCCTACACAAAAAAGAATTAACTAGTTAACAGATAATTGTGAATGAGAGCAAAAACTATTTTATTACGAAAAAAAAAATTAAACACTAATTTGTCAGATATAAATATTTTTAATTGAAACTATCAGACTATTCAAAATATGATTATCAGAAAGAATAAAAATTAATTTTAGAACATCAGTCTTTTAAATTTTAATTTAAAGTGAATACATTAAAACAGGGTAATGTATGACACACACAAGCACATGGATATACTGTATTTTAACTTCTTTCGATTTCCAAGTGTCCAACAGGAGTTCGCTGAGAATCTCAGACTTCTAGATGCTTGTTTATTTTAATTAACCCTCTTAACTTAACCCAGTTGTCAATTTTTATGAAAAAAACTGATAAAAAACTATTTCTTTATTAACGGAAGGTAAGGTTCACTCACCTTTGTATTTCCACGATTTTTTCTTGAATCACTTAATTTTTTAATCATTTTACAGTTCTCAAAGAACACAGAGGTCTTGCAGTTATATTTAAACACTTTAATGAACTGAATTTACAATAAACACATACATTTAGGAATTTAACATACACAACACATTACACTAAAAAAACGAAAACAAAAACACAACTCCTGTTCCATAGACTTGTTTCCCCGAGCATAGCTCAGTATCAACTCATGTTCACTTGGCCGTGGCACGAGGCTTGTTTCCCCGAGCATAGCTCAGAATCAACTCACGTTCACTTGGCCGTGGCACTACCGTCGCACCACTGATGGGAGTTCGTGACACCAGTATCAAAATCAGAGTCTAATACATGTTTTAATGACTTTTTCTTATAATTTTTCAACAGCATTAACGAAAATCTCTTCTACATTTCTTTAAAAATAAGCAAAGAAATGTGAAATAAAAATTTCATTTAATAATGTAAGGATTTCAGTTTAAGAGTAAATCAAGAAATAAATAGTGTTGCTAACAATTGTTAATAATATAACAAAGGGAATTAATGATTAGATATCTATCTTAAAAATATCCCATCGAATAATTGGCTTCATATTTTACTAAGAAAACTATAATAACGAAATAAGAAAATTAATGGCCAGTTTCGCAAGCAAATTTATTTAAGGGAAATTAAATTTCATATTTTATTTCGACAGACCTAATAAATGTATTTGAACTATTTTGATCCAAAACCTTAATTAAAATTAATTTTTATTTAAAGTTAAAATTAACTAATAAAACAGGTTTAATTTGATTGAAATATTCTTCAAATTTAATTAATAATAAAAGTAATTATAAAATGCATGCATAAATAATTTTATTGTGTTGTTTCTTAAATAATCTTAAAATGGAATTAACCAAAAAAAATTTAAATATTTTTTCTAATTGTTTTAAACATTTATATCAACGAAAATATTATAATTAGACGCAAATTTTTTCATGAATTAGATGATATATTCATTGCATTTTATTTGTAGTAAGCGAAATAAAATTTCTTTCGAAAATACATTCAGTTTCTATTCCACAGGAAATTATTTTAGTAATAAATACATGACCAATGTCCTTAAAAAGATATGTTTAAATTGAAAAATAGTAATTATTTTAAGTTTAAATATTAAGGTTAGGAATCGTAACAAAATTTTCTATATGATTTTAGTAACAAAATTGCATCTATGAAGGAATTGTTTGAGATTTAACCAAATCTAATCATTTAAAAGTTAAATATTATCTGTGACGTCACGTAATCTTAAATCAGATCCATTAAGAGAAAGAAAAGAACAATTTAAAGAAGACGATGACAAATCATATTAACACTTGTTAAGAAACATAATTTAATGGTGAGAAAATAATTCAAAGATATAAGAATTTTTTCTAAAATATTTAAAGTAAATAGATTTACACATATAAAAACTACATTTTATTTAATGGTAAAATTTTGATTTTGTACAAAACATATTACGTGGTATTAAAGTGTTCAGGATAATAATAAAAAGTCTGTTCCTTTAGCAACATCCTTCGATAAATATCAGTTTATTTTCTATGACATTACGAGAAAAATATCATAAACTTTAAATAAAGTAGTGTATATGATATTTTTATCAGCCTTTGCTCTGTTAAGAGTCCCAGCCTCCTGAAAATGTTTCTGACAGTTTTTTCACGTCCTTTTTCATGTGATCATCACATCATATTCTGCAATAAATTTCTTTCAAATCTTTCCTCATGCCTCATTTTATAAAACATTTTAAATCTTACTCCGGAAGGTCTTCTTTGGAAAAGTTCCTTCAGGCTATGTTGAGGTAGTATTTTAAATAGGTTTCACGCGATGGTCTTCATTGAAAAAATCTTTCAAATTGCTAGTCAATCGGTGATTTAAATCTTGTTTTAAGACCATTCCAGTTACAATTTCTTCAAATTATCATTCAAATGGCATTTCACGTATATTATGGAAGGACTTGATTTCAAAGTTCCTTCAAATCACAATGAAAATGAAATTTATTTAATATTCCGGAAAGACTTAAATTAAAAAGTTCTTTCAGGCCGCATTTCAAAATAAATATATGGGAAGACTTTATTCAAAAGTTCCTCCAAAGCCACAGTATAAATATGATAGTTTGTGATTCCAATAGGACTTTGTGACAAAGTTCCTTTAAGTCACTGTTCGTAAATTATTTTAAATATCACTTTTTAAGTTATTATTGACAATTTTTTTAATAATCTTGAAGTGATTTTTCTTAAAATGTTATTCCGGAAAGACTTAATAAAGTTCTTTCAGGCCATGCTTCATAAAAATTCAAATATAATTCCGGAAGGTCTTAAGTAACAAAGTTCCTTCAGGCCATAGTTTAAAATCTGTCTGAATTTTACATCCAATTCACTAAAATATCTCCATTTTCACCTCATTTTGTATCACATGATGATATTTTTAAAAAGCTTTAATGAGGTTCATCAAACGAAATGGAGTTGGAACCAACCTCTAAATAAAGAAACGTAATTTTATAATAATTGTAGTAAAATCAAATTACCTAACAGTTAATAAACCATACATGCAATACATATCGATGTGCTCATTTGAATGTAAAAGAATATTTAATAACTTATTTACTAATACTTCTTATCAAACATTAAATTTATAAAAGCGAAAATAATAAATACCATATAATTTAATAACTATTATTATAATTTTATATTGCATATATTATAGGTGAGAATTTTCCAATTTAATTACTGCTCTTAATTTTACTTATTACTCAGTATGTTTTTATTCTCAAAATTTAATTTAAATTCACATAAGTATAAATAGATTAATCCTTAAATTTGCTGAAGAGAAACATAAATAATTTTATTTATAAATATTTAATTTTAATTGAATTTATTTTTTATATTGAATTTATCTCATAAATTTATTATCAGTTGAAAACCCAATCTTCAACAATCACAACAGTTTCTGATGAAACTTAATCAATTGTTGCGTTTTTAAATTGCTAATTCATTTTGATTAAATTACATAGTTTTATATATACCTGAACTTTGTATCAGTTTAAATATTTTTCTATGAGAAACTAATTCATAAAAATATACCTACATTCAGAACTTGTACGACTAAAGTAAAAGAATGTTCAGATTTCTTTTGAAATTAAATAATTTAATATATCTTATGTGTTTTTACAAAATGGAAAATTTATACACGAAAAGAAAGAGATGATTATATTAATATTATTTTAACATGTTGTTAAATATTCTATTGTTCCATAAATATAATGTTTCATAAGTTTCATAATATTTTATTAAACATATGTATTTTCTTATTTTAAATTACTCAAATATAAGCTACTAATCCCTCCTTATTAACTTACTTTTAATGTGTATAAATAAACTTATAAACAGTTACAGATCATTATTTTTAATCTAAATCTCTTATTAAAAATTGTTTTTTAAGAGTATAAAATCTAAAATAAAGTTTGATCATTAAATTATTCAATATTTAGGACAGAATTTTTACCATTTAATTTTTTCCATTCTATTTATATATTAATTTTAAAATGATTGATTTCAACATTTAATGTTTAATATAAATTGTTTAATCTAATTATATTCTAATGTTTTAATATGTTTAAACTTAAAAAAAATTAAACATTTATTTGTTTATTTGTTATAAAATAAAATCACCAAAAAATGTTTAAATATCATAATAGTAATTACCTTAATTAGGGAAGGCTCCTTTCGTTGAGGAATGTCTCCGAGAAAAATCAGAGATTCCATATCATCTTCGCTGACCTGCTCATAACCTTTTTTACTCCTACTGCTGAAAATATTTGTGAAAAATATAATAAAAAATAAAGTATTTATATTAATAAAAACAGCAGTCAATGATTTATGTAAACTGATTTAATAATTCACAATGGTATATTTTTATTTTCATAATTATCATTTGTTTCCGATCTTTTTCCGTAATGATTTTAAATTATTTGTTAAGAAATAAAACTTTTAAGTCTTTAATATATACATTTTTTTAAAATATTGGTAACTGGTTTTTAATGTGATACAATAAACAGATTTTATAAATTCTAATAGCATTCTAATGGTAATATTTCAAGTATTTTGTAAATTTAAATTTCTGAATATTCAAATTGTTTCGTAAATTTATAAATAAATTTAAAATTATGATTTAATAAAACACAGCTATTTGATTTCTCATCTACTTTTGTAATTAAAATATGTTAATTTATTATAATTTAAATTAAAAATAAAGGACATCAGATTAAAATTATTTCTATAAAAATGTAACACACTTTTTCTAAAAATAGATCTAAAAATAGAAAATGTGTAAGAAAGAACGATGTCACTTTTAAATAATGATTTTTATGTAAAGCAAAAAATTAGGCTTTTTTGGTAAAATATTACCAAAAATAATATTCAAGTGGTACCTTTAATTGTACCGCTTGAATATTATTTTATTTACCCTGTTTTTACATTGCAAATATTTAAAAAAATTTAATTATTGTACTTTTTAATATTTTAATATTTGTAGATTATGCATTTTATTACACTATCTTTCCTTTCATAAATATATATTGCCTTATATATAAATTGCAAATCAAAAATTACGAAGATTAATTTTTAATTTGCAATTTGAATCTTATTCGCATTTTTTTATTTCCAAATTTATCTCATTTATATTATTGTTACACATATTTTTAATGCTATTGTGCAGATTAGGATAGCAAATACGTGTTTACTAATATAGACTATTATTTGTAAACTTTTGTATATTTTTCTTTGTAACGTATTTACTATTACATATATAATTTATGTATATTGATAGATATAGATAAATCTTCCGTAATCAAGTTAATCGGAAATTTAGTCAATGCATTTATTTGGCGCAATTTTCCTTATGATTCCAGATGAAATTCCAAGGTTTCCTTGGCACAAATGTCATATAATCCAACTTTTAAGTTTGGGGATATTTTTGCAGATTTCCTTGTTTATATGTTAACCTGGTTCTTATGACGTCATGAAGATGAAAAGTAAAAAGAATTGTGTACAAAATTCTATTTTAGCAACCCTAATGCTTACGTCTCGTGAAGAAAGTAAGAACATTTTATTTAATTTTCGTATTTTAATTAATATGCATTTATTTTCTTTTTTTCAATCTTAATATTTCAAAAATATATTATTACATATTTCATTCATCAGATTTAAATTTATAATTTTGATGTATAAGCATTTTTCAGGAATTTATTACTTCACAATTAGATCATCTTCACAGCATTAAGTCACAATTACGTCATTTTGGCAATATTTTTTTGTTCACAACATATTCAAAATTTGGCATGATAAGGGATCTCTGCCGTATTTTTTACGGCAAATAGGAACTGTCCTCATCCATTTTGTTGATAAAAACGTTTTTTATCATTCTATTTTTATAAACTTTCCTTAATCATCAAAATTTATTTTATGAAAAATTATGACTCAATATGAAACCCAGAAATTAGGAAAAACCATTTGTTAAATAAAATAAAATGTTTTGAGAGATCCACCTTGAGGCCATTTTGGCTGAGATTTACTGTACGGTCGCTCTTGGCGCAATTTTCCAAAGTTGGCGATAAATAACATTTTCTGGCAACCCAACCAAATTTGACCAATTACAGATGAGGGATTCCGACCAAAGAAAAATGGGGGATTCAGACAAAATAGAAACCGACCAATGAAAAATGGAATATTCTGCTTATTTTCAAACCTCGCCTGACCTGATTGGCAAAGTTGGCTAAATGTTAGGCGATTTTTTGAAAAGTTGCGAAGAGCGACCGTACAGTAAATGTTTACGGCAATTTTAATCATTTGTACGGAGAAAAGAGTATAATTAGATTTGAAATATCTTATTTATTAACTAATTATTATTTTTCAAATCATTGTATTTTTTTTCTTTTTATGTATCAATATCCTAGATAGATAATAATAATGAGATCAAAATATTGATAAATTTATATTTCAGGGTGCCCCCTTGGCGATTTTTGGTTGGTTTCATTCCTTTATGCACTGAACACCGTGCAAACAGGTATTACGGCCAAAACATAATGAAATTGCAATGAAGACAAAATATGCAAACTTAATAAAACAAAAATGCATAAAATAACTTGGCGAGAATCAAGGGTACACCTTCAAGAACAAGCTAGCCAAAAATATTCACCTATTAGTTCAAAATTCCTATTTGAAATTAAGAATTCTGTTTTCAAAATTTTATTTTTAAATGAAAATTTTTACTTTCCGATGCAATTCAAGATATCTTAATGTGCTTTTTTTCACTTTATTTTGTGTTCCTCCCATTTTAAATACAATAGACACTTTTGCTTGGTGATTTGAAAGTTCCTATTATCAAAATTAAACAATTTTGCCCAAGTCATCATGATTACAGAAGATTATATATAAGTATATGAGACACTCTATGACATATTTTTTTATTTTATAATTAATTACAAAGACGAAATATGAAATATTGAGACATTTTATTGGAGATAAAGTTTTTAAATAAATTATGAATCAAACAATTTTGTATAAAAAAAAACTTTGCTTTTCATTTGTTTTTTAGTTATTCAAACTAATTACAAAAATCATTGACTGAGAAATTAATAGAAATCTATGTAACAGATTTCATAAGTGATCCATAATTTCATAATAGTTTGTTAGCTAATAAATTTTAAGCTGATAAATTTTAAAAATCAAATTAAAAGCAACGTACTGGTCTCTTATAAACCACTTGTCCTTTAAGAAAGGAATTTCCACTTAATCTCAAAATTATTCACAAAAGGAAATAAGCTTTAGTATTAAATATCACTGGCAATTAGTCGTACGTTTTAAGTGCAAGAGTTTTATTCAAAATGATCGAAGAACAATTAGATTCGCATATATAACAATAATATCGTCTTTGTTTACAGTAACAATGATGGTTATTGTTATAAGCAATAATATAAAGGTTTCCATTGTAATAATGAAAAATTTAAACAGTATTGTTTCTGTTGTTAGACACATAAAAGTTCTTTTTAACAATTAAAAAATTTACTTAGAAGAAATAATTAAATAAGACTTTTAATTATATAACTAACCTGATTTCTATAATTAATTTGTTGATGTATCAATTTTTTGTTCAATTTTAAAATTTAAAAATAATAGTCTTAAAGAATTTATCATATTATGTATAGAATGTAATAAATTTTATAACAATATATATGAATAATTTAAATACTTAATGTTAACAATATAGCTTTCGCATGTATTCTTGTAATTGAGCCCTTAATTTTTGTTAATATTTAAATCCTTCATTCAGTATGTATAATACATGCATTATCTAATTTAGAAAGGTAAAAATAGATAATATTCTAATTTTTATTGTTTTCACTATTTTGCTCCAACAAACACGAAGACACTATTGTAAAATGTCACATTTTCACGATTTATAAATAAAATTGGTTATTAATGTCATTACTTTCGCTATAGTCTATTCCGCTATAGTCAATTAATATCTATTTTTGCTATAGTCAATTCATAAAAAATATTTAAAAAAAGAACAAAAATAATTGTGAAACTATCTTTTTATAATTATTTTAGATTTTTTTTCCCCCTAAAAGTTCGGAGAAACAAATTTGAAGTATATCAAGCAGATTATTTAAAATCATAGTACTTATAGCTACAACAATTTTTCTTTGATAAATATTCCAAGATAAATTTTCTTATGTGACTATAATTTATAGTAATTGTAAAGGAAATCAAAATATATTTGTTAACACAGTAAGTCAAATTTATCAGTGCTTCTACATATTCGTATACAATGGTGATAATCAAGGATTTTCGGTTCAGTAAGTTGCTAAGTTGAAGTAGAAGACAATTAAATGGGAAAAAGGAAATGTTATCTCATTTGAAGTTATAAACTAATCACTGACAGCGAATGAAAAAACTTATAATAAATTATTATTGAGAGAAAGTAAAAAAGATTTGAACTCAAAAATATATTTTATTATCTATTATAATTTGATATATATGCACTCTCAAATAACTTCCTTCTTTTGTTAACCCCAATCAGTCTCCTTATCAAGCATTTTCAATCTCTTCAACCAGTTATGGTTCTTTATTCTTCTGCGGCATAAATTCACAGTGTGAAGAGAAAAATAAAAACCATTTTGTCTAATTCGCGAAATCTCAGTAATCTGAAACAGGTTATCTCAATAACATTTGCACTGAATTAAAGAACAGGAATTGATTTTAGTATCTATCTATGCGCATTGTCTATACTCATAAACTTTGATCGACTCAAGGTATTTTAAGTACAGTAGCTCATATGTTTGTTCAAAAATCCATGGCAAACAATTTTAATTAATCTTATTTGAGCGCATTTTTCATTTTATTGCTAGCAAACTTTACAAATACACATTTTTGGTTACCTATTTGTGTTTTCTGAATTCATATGTCACATTAACCCAATTAAAATGCTACATTGAGGATTTATGAATATTTTATGGATTTTAAATTTACGAAATCAGTGCTGTTGCCATTTTGCTTCTTCATGAAAATGTGATAAATTATAAAACTCTTAAAGACTTGTACATTTTTTAGTAAGAAATGAATGATAAGTTAAAATGTTTGGCTTTACACAGCATATGTTATAATATCCTTTTACACATTATGAAGTCCTTATTAGAAGTATATACTTTAACCCATTTAATACTGGCTTTACTAAGACGATTCTATGAGAAATTATAAATATATTATTTTTTCTTGAGCCATATTGTTGATGTAACCTAAATCTGCAATTGGCCTTGCATATGATTTATTATAATCTTTACATTTTCATTTTATATTCAGTCTCTCTATAATGAATGTTTAACAAAAATGCTCAGATTGTTGGAGCACAAATCCCCAACCTGTAAAAAGAATTAATTTTCTTTACATCATTGAAGATCTGCATAACATATTTATTTTATGCTTATAGATATTTATTTAAAAATATGAAAATTTAAAATTATTCATTAAAGTATTAATGAATAATTTTGATTATTTTAAATATCATTAAGTATGACATTCTTAAAAATGTGAAAGAAGTTTATGTGAACACTTAGAAGATTATATTTTGTATAATACACTGTTGTTGACCGTAAATGCAACACCCCTTGAAGGATACATGAAGTTTACAACATGCATTCGCAGAAGTGAGGTATTCAATTGATTAGAATACCAGTGCAGACACACATCACGTGCGCCCGTGGTGCTATTTCATAGCGCTATATGAAAATTGTGTGTTTTTTTTTATAAATTGTGTTTTTTTTTTTTTTTCAAAAGAAAAACTATCATTTATGCCGCTTAGAAAGCAGCGATCATTATTTGATCAAGTGTCCGAGTTTGATAGAAGAAGGATAGTGGCCTACCGAGGTTCTGGATTATCTTGTAGGGAAATCGGTTGTCGTGTTGGACGAAACCAAACAACTGTAATATGGATATGTGATCCTTGGATGCTGGAAAGTACGACGGACTGACGTGTTCAATCACTTCCACCACCTCAGAGTACCAATTCACGTGATGAAAGGCAAATTATGCGCATGGCAATGAGGGATAGCTCAGCCACATCACGAACCATAGCACAGCACATCCAGTATGTAACGCATCATCTAGTGTCTGAGGTTAGCATTCGACACCGTTTACAGCACAGTTGTCAGTCTGCAATTCGTAAATTGTTTCTTATACACTTGGCGCTGAGCCTCAAACGTCTCCACCGCCAATGGTGCAAAAAAAGAACGGTGTGGACTGCAGAATGGAATGAAAGTGTCTTTACTGAAGAGTCAAGCATCTGTCTGGAACACAGCGATGGTCGTATTTGAGTCTGGAGACAGCGTGGAGAGAGGATACTGAACAGCTGCGTTATGTACCACACCGCACTGGTCCTGCACCAGGTATTATGTTGTGGGTCGTATTGGATATCGCTCTCGCATTCGTCTAGTAGCATTGCCGGTACTTTAAGCAATCAGCGCAACATCTCAGAGGTGTTGGAGCCAGTTGTTTTTCCTTACCTTCAGTTCTGTCTACAGCCATATTTCAATTTGATAAAGAGCGACCACACGGGGTACGCATTGTCCAAGGGTTCTTCGTAAATCGTCTGATTGAATTGCTTCCCTAGTCGACTCGCTCTCCGGATCTTTCACTGATAGAAAACATGCTGTCCATGGTTGTTCAACGATTAATCGATATTAAATCCGCACCTGCCACATCAGATCAACTTTGAAACGTAGGGCAAATACTTGGTCTGTCGTGCCCTAAGAACTCATCCAAAGTCTCTGTGAATCAGTGCCGAGACGTTTGGTAGCGGGGATCTCCAACAATGGTGGCTACTCTGGCTACTGATTTTGGCAGGAACCACACTTCACAGAAGTCTATAAATCTGATCATTTGATTCTTGGTCACCATGTTATCTAGAAAATATATTTTGTTGTGATACCTCTTGCCTTTCTTGTTGCAACAGTTAGGGTGGCCATCAGTGTAATATACGATAACTATATACTCTTTCCAGATGGGTTTGCAAGTAGAATTTGCTGTCAGATTTACTCTGCTTTAACCTCTTAGCAATATTTGATTCTATTGTTCCTCTCTTCATCGTCTCCACTGTTATTTTAAGAAGCAAAACATTAGTCTCCAATCAATAGGTTTTAATAATAGGAGTTTAATTTTTTAATATGTCCATTTCAACGCCTCAAAAACAAAGCTTTTGTCTGTAATTTTTCTGCTCGATAATGTGATTAACGACTAATAAAATTTTTCATAAAGAAATAAAGTTGGTAACAGTATTTCGTTCCCACGGCTTGAGATTAGAAATTGAAATAGTAAATTTATAATTTGGTACAAGTTTTTGAACAGAAAAAGATTTAAGACTGGTTACTTGTTAAAATGTTTATTATTTTTAATTTTTCAAATGTAATATATATATATATATATATATATATATATATATATATAAACAAATACAAACCTGAAATTTTGTGCTGCAGCACTTTGCTTTTTTAAAAACTGTTTGAAATATAGCAATTCTTTTCAGGAAAATGCATTTTAAATTAAATATACAAGGATTACTATTTAAAATTGGAACGTAACAAGATTGTTTGTCAAAAATAACATATAACATAAGAATTAGCAGATATTTCGATGATTAAACTAATGAACTCTCTGTAATAACTTCAGTATGAATGCAGAGCGTACATGACAATGAGTTTTAGATTATTCCGATAAGAGCCCATTATCATATGCTACATATACACTCATGGATTACCAAACTCGACTCCAGCCAAATTCCTCATTGCTCCTGCAATCGTTATATTTCATCTGCTTGTTCCACTAAAGATTTTCAGCTTCCTCTTTAAATTTTGTCCCCTAGTAAATGCATATAATTTATTTATGTAATATTTCAACTTTTTCTCGTGCAGCTAAAAAGTGTATATCTCGTTACTATAAATTGCTATCATAATTAAAAGAGTTATTCAAAGTTGTTGTCGTGTGCCAGCCAGGCTGGCAATGTGTGTGCGCTGCTCCATTTTTCCAACTGAACCATATTTGGTGTGGAGTCCAACTTCTTCAATACACACATGCCATAGGTACCCGTTTATAGGGTAGGCAACCATTTACACACAAAGAAAGGGCAAAGACAAGAAAGAGAGAGAAAGAGAGAGAAAGTACATCCATGCCCGAGCCAGGATTCGAACCCAGGTCCCACCCATCTGTAGTCAGGTACGCTAACCACTAGATAGGTTGAGTGGCAGTTATTCAAAGTAAAATATTTTTATAATTAAGATTGAATTTATTCTTAATGCTTAAGATTGAAAAAGATCAGCCATTAAAGTGGAATTTCATGAGCTATTATAGTTATTTCTCTAATACTGCAAAACTTTACAGTTTTAAATGTAAGGCACAATTGATTTATAAGTCATTCAAAATTCATTTATGAGATGAGAATGTGAGAACTGATGTTTGAGCATTTCCCAGTATTTTGATCGTCGTTTTCAATTTGAAGCTGAATTTTTTAATAATATAATCAAGTTATGTTAGATTTTATTTCTTAAAAATGATAAATCATACTAGAATGACTAGGCATGATTTTAATATAAAGAACCGGTCTTGTGGTTCAGAAGGAACAGCATGAAACATGTCATGGGAAATGTGAATCACCATTCTTTTGATGATATATGTATTTGTCATGAAAAATATCTAGTAATCTAAGAGACGCAGAGTAGACTGGTAGAGAGAAGATAGTGGTTGCCTGAAGAATTGAACAAGCTTCACTGCCCAATTCGTTACCTGTTCGTGAACTAGTATTATTTTTTTATCGAGTGAGTTTGAGGATTAATTCAATGTTTTTGAATTTTCCCCCACTTAGTACCATTCGTAAATTATGGTCTGTATTCATATGTCATAAAAAATACAGAAAATTCCAAGAATTCACCCTGACATTCTGATATTAAAACTATCTAAGAGAAATATGGTTAAATAGAAATGCAACTTAGATTTATCTTTTTTCATCAACTGCAGGAATCGACAAAGCACATTCTTCTCTAAACAGAGTAGTCATATCCCTAATCAATGAAATATGAATCCTCATTCATTTATATAACTTAACTTTTATAAGCAAACTCATTTTATGACAAAAAAGTTATTACTTTACCTAAATATTATTTTAAAAAGACGCAAGATGGCAATTTTGCCTAAAAATAAAAATTTCAGAGTCTGTAAGACAAATTATTTTTAGTTTACATGAATGAGAAATAATTAATGCTGTTAAAAATCTTTAATAAGTTGTGATATAAATTCCAATAAAATATCAGATAAAAAGTATTCCCTAAAAGTAATTCGTATTACAAACGATTAGCGTCTCAACTATATTGTTATTAAAAAATTCTCATACAATAAATAACTGTAATAAAATTGTTAATAAAATAATGTAAACTTGACTCAGTGGTACAATATTCCAAGGCCTACATATCTTTCGGTTAGGTTGTCAACTTAATGCGATACCCCCAGTATTTAGGTCCTCAGCATGTATGCTCTCGACTTTATCGACTTACTGAAACGATAAAAGGTTGAGTCGACCTTTTCCAGCACGAGGAGTTAATTAAATATTTCTATAAAATTTTAATTAAAATATGACCTAATATGAAATGTTTCTAATTATATATGTCGCATGATTAATATCCATAAAATATCAATGTTTATTCATGAATTAGTAACATATCACAAAGAAATGTATCTACGCAGTAAAAATAAAGTTAATCAAAGAATTGGGGATTTTGTAAATATAGAAAATATTTTGCAAAAAATGAAAATCCCAAAAGTGAAATTTTTTTTATTTTAAATTAGAAATTTTGATTAAGTACAGAAAAATAATATTAGCTTAAATACTTAAATTACTCATATTTTATAAAAATTGTGCGACAACATGCTGCCACATTAGCAATATAAATATTCTGCTTAAATGTTCTACCAAAAGTCTGTCAAACATCAAAAAAAACCAATTCAAGTAGTCAAAGTTTTTACTCTAATGGCTTTGTTTCTGTTTTTGCTTTTGCTCTAATTGAGAGTCCCAGCTTTTGAAAGATAGTTTATTGTCTAAATCAAACAATCCTTTTCTTTGTCAATACACTATATTCTCCGAGCAGTTCCTTTACCTCGCAAAGTTCCTTCAAATAACTGTTCGAAAGGTACATAAAGAGCCATCCCGAAAAGGTTTTGATTTGATAAGTCACTTCAGGCCAGAGTTAAAATGTTGATTTAAGTAATATAACTGAAAGACTTCGTAGACAAAGTTCCTTCAAGTTAGAATGAAAGTGTTATTTTGAAAAATAATAGGAAGGACTTCAATAGAGAAAGTGTTCCTGCAAATCACAATTCCCATTTTAAGGTCTTATCATGAAAGGACTTTATTTAAAAAGTTCCATTCAGCAAATGAATAAATGTAATGTTTTAAGTATCCGGAAGGACTTTGTCTTTTATGTTCCTTCAGGCCACTATTTGGAAGATACCTTCATGATCATAACTGAAAGTCTTATTATAAGGAGAGCATCATTTGACAGGATCTTATAAAGAAAACTCCAAAAGGACTTCATAGTTAAAGTTCCTTAAAGACCCGAAACGTGAGAAGTATCAGATATTTTACAGGAAGATTTTCATTGTCCAAGATTCTTCAAGCC
>JAPDSC010060901.1:575-15377 GCA_026290005.1 Latrodectus geometricus
ATATATGCATTTACTTGTAATGAGGTTAGGTGTCTCAAGAAGAAATATTGCAATTTCCCTCTCAGTAGATTTGAAATAAGGAGTAAAATCAAATGTTCATCTATTTAGTTGCTGGAATATCTCATCAAAAGAGTGGGAACCGGGAATCCAAATATGCACTTGAAATATCGACAGTTATTGAATTGAATATACCATTTTTTCTTAACAAAAATTTAATGTCCACCCAACCTGTCTAGTGCTTAGCGTACCTGACTACAGATGGGTGAGACTTGGGTTCGAATCCTGGCTCGGGCAAGGATGTACTTTCTCTCTCTCTTTCTGGTCTTTGTCCTTTCTTTGTGTGTGTGTGAATAGTTACCTACCCTATAAACGGGTACCTATGGCATGTGTGTACTTAGGAAGTCGGACTCCACTCCAAAGAGGGTTCAGTTGGAAAAGTGGAGCAGTGCACCCCATATTGTCAGCCTGGATGGCACACGACAACAACAACAACAAAAATTCAATGCATTGTGTTTATTCAACATAATAATCTCGTATTGATAGATATCAGAATGCTTAGACATTTAAAGCAATGGATTCAAGATTTTTATCTTCATGAGGTGTGATATAATTTTTTCATTCAGTTAAACAGGATTATGTGAATGTTTACGATGTTAAAATTAGACTTTGAGGTACTACTCTCTGCATTATCAGTTAATCCATGTAGATTTCCCGTAAGAATATATTAATAAATGCACCCCACAGTAAACTTATAATTCTGTTATTGATAAATATTCAGAAGCAAGATAAAGTCTAAGGTCCTTATGGCGAAATGTCAGCGACACTACATTAAATAATTTTATTCAATACAGTGTTGCTGACATTTCTTCATAAAGTATTATTTATTTATTATAAAGTCATAATTATCATAAAGTCATATTTATTTATTTATTTAAATTCTTTAAGTATTTGATTAATTAAAAAAATTTCAAAAATTAAAATAGTTTCCTTAAATTATAGAACTTTTCATTCAAAATGCTCAAAAAATGAATTTTGAGCCTTTATTGTAAACTTCCAATATTTTTACGAAAGTATAGTCTTTTCAATAATGTATAAAATAAATGGAATGGCAAATCAATTGCAAATAGCTAAACTGATATTCAAATTGAAATTATTAAAACGCGTTTATAAACCAGCGAAATGAAAAAAAAATAGTTTTATAAATACTCAGCAAGAACAAAACAGCGCATCGAAGTCCTCAGGTGATAGTAGAGAAACAATTAGATTAAATAAAAGAAAGAAAGTAAATAAATTAACTAAGTGAAATGAAACTAAATACAGTTTGGTCTCAGAAGGGGGAATTTTATTTCCTTTAGATACAATTGAAATGAAAACATATTAAACGAGGTTAAATATTTGTCTAATTAGAAGGCAAAAATTTAATAAAAATATAAATATTATGAAATAAAAAAAAATTTGCGTTGCAGGAAAGCCAATCACAAAACTAAGAAGAATTTCAATGTGTGTGAAGATATTCTATACAATTTTTAAAATTTCTTAATTATAATAAAATTAAATTGAAAAATTTAAATTTTTAAAAATTTTTTTAAAAAATTTTAATTAAAAATATTAATTTTTTTTCAAAATTTTTTGAACTATGTCGTTTTTATTGATCGTTTTAGTTGAATATTTTATGCTAAATTTATAACATTTTCTATTACATTTTAAACTCCAAAGCAATTATGGTGATTACATAATAATGTCCCAAAAACCACTTCAACATATTTAGATAACATTTATCATATCATTATGACAATATATAATAAATTATAATATTGTTGTCATTTATTCTTATATTTTTATTTTTAATTGAGAAATATAAAACTATATTTATTCCTTAAAATATTGTCTTGTATACTTAAGAAAATACGAACATATTTCATTTACTTAAAATACATTTTCTATAAAATCATCTTTAATATAATCTTCACTAAAATTTTATCCTCATTAAGATCAACCTTACGCTATATTTTAAATAATTAAAATTAACATATTGAAATATTCACAACAAAACAAATGTAATTTTTGTAAAAGTAAAACTGTTAAAAAATATTTTTTTTAATTCTTCCATTTGGTAAAAGCCAGAAAATAAGAAAGAGTATATATATTACGCTTTTCGAATTTTAATGCTGGTAAATTTAAACCCAAACTGATACGAATAACTTCCTTTAGTGTTCTTTACACTTGAAAAACATTATTTTAATCAAAGATAAGAAAAGTGTCTGCAAGTTTATAGCCTCATAATTTTATTAGAGGTTGTGGAAAAAGAAACTGTTGCACAGCACTTAATTTGTATCACTGGAACACAAGTTTTGGTATTTGAAATATTATTTCTTATCTGCTGGTTAATTTTAATGTTTACAATATTTTTAATTGTATAAATGTAAATAATGTATTTCCTATATGCGTTTTAAATTTGTCTAATGAAAGTTAAATTGATGAACGTTGCTATATGATTATATATCAATATTATATTTCAATTTCAATTTTCATTCATAAAAATATAATCAGCATAAGTAAAAGTATATTATATTTTTTATATTATATAAATTTTTTAAACATATTTATACAATATACACAAGTATATTTTTTATTTCCAGTTTTATAAGGCAATGGATTCTCAGTGTAATACAAGAAATAGATTTTTATCTGATTTAAGAAGTAGCTTTTTTAATCATATATTTTAGAACAAATACATGGATTGATTATGTATGTGGCTCCATCTATTGATCATAATTATACAAAAGCAGGATTGACAGTAAAAATAAATGCATATAAAAAATAGAGAATAAAGATAAGATCCAAGTCAAAATAGTTTTTTATGTTGAACTAACAACCAATGAGCAAGAGATTAAATTATTACGTATACGTTTGTCTCTAACTCACTTTGTAATACCAAAGTCATTAATCATACAATTTATTTAGTGAAATAAACATGACGGTTAAACCACTTATAATTGAAATCGGCATATATATTCTATTTTCAAATGAAAGCTATCAAAGGAATATAAATAGTTTCAGGGGTTTCCCCAGCAAAACAGAAAGTTTATTCACCTAGAATTGTTTACGAATTGCTCTGAATATTTTTGCACTTATGATATAGTTTAAGGATTTGATGATTAAAAATACGCTGAAAAATCTGCATATGCATCAAGGATCAAAACTAAAATTCAGGAAGCATGAATTTGACATTAATGTTTGACATTTATTTGTAGTTAATCTCAACAATAAAGTTAATTTTTCATAAACTTAAAAGTAAGTTAGAATTGTACATGGAAGTATTTATAATAGTGATATAAATCTTTGGATCATTTTAAGAAATAGATATTTCCTCAAACGTTATTGCACTTTATAAAAATTGAAACGCTTCTTATGTATAAAAATTTTATGAAAATAAAAGAATATTGCCAATCTTGAGAATGCCAATTTTTAGGGGATTCAAAATAAATGGTGCAACATTTCCTTTTCAATATGGTTTGTATTTAAAATTAATTTGACTCCACTTTTCAACTATATTAAAGATTAATATTAAATTATATTTAAGTAATTATATTAAATATTCAAACTTCAATGAAATAAAAGTTAAGAATTAAGAATTTACTTTAGGATAGAGAAAATGATACACATCTATGGATTCTAATCCTTCTATGCTTCAACTGATTTCCTGATCTTCAAAAAAAATATATGCCTTATAAATGTGTTCGCAATCAGCAATTTATACTTTCATGATAAAAAAAATCACAAGTTTTCAGAAAGTATTTTAAAATGTACACCTGTCTGAATTCACTTTATTTAGTTATTCCTATATTTTCCCAGCATTTAATATGAAATAGAGTTTATGTAAATGTTGCTTCGATTTCAATGATAATGCTATATCTAGTGAAAGCATTTTATAATTAATTCCTTGAAATGAAATGACTTGAGGCGTTTAAACTTTACAAAGTTTTCCTTTAGTTCATTGATGCTTGAGAAGACTATAGTGAAAAAGTTCAAAATATGTTGTTAATGTAACATTAAAGCATAAGTACATCTGAAATAGTTCAGAAGGACTCTAAAAATATTGAAAATTAGGTATTTTGACTTACCAATGAGTGCAAATACTTGTTTACACAATTCCCAATTTATTTTTTTTATTTATTTTTTTTCATTTTATATTTTTAAAGTAGGAAAATGTTATAAATTTTTTTAGCTTATTTTATTATGTATGCATATGACTCGAATTCAAAAACACAACATAATCAAATTTTTATTACCAAATTAAATATAAATGATTATAGTTATGCACATCTATTTAATTGGATTACAGAGTATTTAATTGTTAATGTAACTTTTTTTCTTTTTATGGATAAAAAATATTTTTATCTCGTCGACTTTGGATATATCCATATTTTAAAACAGATTTGTAGGAAACAATTTACGTTTCTTTAAATAGAGACGAAATTTTTGGTTTTGAAACATAAATTTTATTTATTTTAAATTATTTTAGAGAGAACTAAATGATTGAAACATTGTGATAGTATATAAAAATAATAAATAAGTAAAAAGCTTGAAATATTTCTTTATTTACAATCTTTAAAGTTATTGAAAATTGTGTAAAACTTTTCAATAATATTTAGTTTTGAGATTTCAATTTTCATTTTCAAAACATATTTTAGAGTATAGGAATATATATGCATCATTTAAAAAATAATTTAATTAAGTAATGTAATTTTTGTTTCATTATCTGGATTCTGTCACAGGATTAATAAAATAAATGGTTAAGCGAAGCCAATAATTTGCATTATTTATGTGTTTTTCTTGTTTGAATTCAGCCAATGAGTTAGATGTTTAGAGTAACAATTAGGTAGAATTTATTTAATGATAAACGAACCATGTTACAGATTTATTTAATAATTAATATCACTTGTAGGAGTTCAAAGGAAACCTTTTTTCTATTTGTTAAATAATTTCTTTTAAAATGTTTTTTATTCGCTTTTGTATAACATAAGCATTTAAAATGAGTTAAATATAAGTTTTACACAGTAATTATAATTTAACACCAAAAAAGGGATGCAAAATAATGATGTTAATGGTACAGGTAAAATTATTAAACAATTGAGATATAAATTGGTAGGAACTTATCCTAAGTTTAAATTCTTAATTTTTAAAAATATATATCGAGATTCAATCAATGCAAAACCCTAGATAATTAGAAAAACACACAATTTTAAGAATTAATATAATCGAAAAGCTGAACTTAAATGGTTCATTAGGATGATTTTTTAATGTACAATAAGAAATGGTGGACTGTTATGTATAGGTTGGTATAGAAACTACTCGTCACAGTTGAATTAATTTAGATTGAATATGGGAACTCATTGAATTAAAAATCATTGATATATCTAAAGAAAATTTTGAAAAATATGAAATTTATTAAAAAAATTAATTGGGTCACATAAAAATGTGAATACCATTTATGATTAGATGCGAATGAAAATTTTGCTTAGTAATGGCCATAATTCATAAGACGAAGAATTGGCCACAGATGTGAATATTGATAGGACTATAACTACACTAAAATATCCAGATTGTTTCATGCTATGGTACTGTATAATATGAAAATGTATAGTCTGTAGCACGAAAAATACGTGTGAAAGACTGAATTTTCCCTACCATGTGATTTTTTCCAAAACAATCAAGCGTCTAACATCCAACGGAAATTAGGTCCATGATGTGTGATTACAGTGATGAAAATGAGAATCGAGAAAATCGCACTCTTTTATTGGAATGGCCTGGAAATAACCCAGTGCTTAACATCATTGAAAATTCATAAATTGATTAAAGTAATTGAAAATGAGGAAAAGGGAACTATTCATAATAAAATTAATAAGTAATCAATCATAGTATCCAAAAGAGTAGTGCATTACATTAGAATATTTCTAATAAACACAGAATGTTACTTACTACACCAAAAGGCATTTCAAGGCAATAATTGAAAAAAAAGTTAATTGATTGAGAGTTAACTTCCCTTCTGAAATTATTTTTGCTTCTTATTTTCCCTATTTTATTCATTACATATATTATCATATTAAAATTTCTTTCAAAAATTTTGTTTTAATATTTTAATCAAGTCTTTCTTAAATGATTAATTTGATCGCATTATTTTAAGGAAACTATGCAATCTTAGGACGGGAATATCATACAGGGATTTTTTTCCAAAAGGTTTCTAAAATTTTGACCACTACTGTATATTTTATTTTATCTCTTTCGGTAAAGATGTTATTACTCCTAAAATTCGATTAAAATATTGAAAGTATATTTACCGTCACTGATATCTGATGGATATAGAAGATTCTCTATATTAGCCGAATTCATTGTTACTGAATCATTTATCTATGCTACAGCAAACTTAGTCAAACTGTTCATGCTGAAATTTATTTTCTTGGAATTTTTCTTGATAAAAAACACGTGATGTGTTTGTATTGTCTACAAATCTCAGGAGTAAAAATACGTCTGTTTTGTATTGAGTGTGAAACATACGACATTATTAAAGAGAAATCGTCTGGTTTAAGCAGATCTGTTTTCTCAATCTTTACACACCGTGAATCTGAACTCCAGTTCTATTCCAAATCAAATGATTCTATATTTTTCGTAATGACCGACACAAGACACAGTACTGCGATAGAAAGAACCTCAATTCTAGTAGACTTAATTTCAACATTTATTAAAGTCAAAAACACCAGTGGTAATATTTCTATATTTTTTTTAATTTTTTCTAAAACAAGAATATAAAATGAGACTGCAATATATATATATATATATATATATATATTATTTATTGTTAAATATATTTAAATCATACAATTATGTTTTACCTTTATCGGTTGAAATATTTAATTCCGGATGCAATGGTAAAATATGATATCTTAGACTGTTACTCTATTTGAAAACAAAATAATGGTAGTGAGAAGAGAATTTCATTATGTAAGTACATAAAATTAAAGTAACGAAAAAAGCTTAAAATAATTGAAGAGTTTTTAAATAAATAATAGAAATTTAAATCACACAATTCAAGGAGTAAATAAGAGAAAATTTAAAAAATATTTACTTTAAATATTTGTTAATTGAATTAAAATATTGATGTTTCTTCATACTACATATTTACTGAAAGAATCATCTGCAATTAATGTTCTTGAAAGAACCATTCAATACTTAATTACTGAATAAAAAATTTTTATTAGAATTTTTAAGGAATTTTTGAAAAAGAATTGCTTTTATGAATAAATGAATTTATATTGTGTTTAGGAAAGAAGTTTCATTTTTTCAGGAATCAAAAAGTAAACGTAACGGTAAAAATAAATAGCAACACTAAGTAAAATTTAAAATACTCATTTTGCAACACAAAGTATAAAAATAAGGCAAGATATAAAATATGTTCAACAAAATGACATTATATCGTATAATAAGAGTTTAGGATACATCCTACAACTTTGTATCGAACACTTTGTTTCAGAAAAAAAAAAAAAAACAATTGTAAAGACGCTTTTTACTTCAGGTAAAAATAATTCTGTAAAAATAATAAAAAGTATGTATTTTGTAAATTTTACAGATTTGGGATCACTTTAATATTTTGCTTCAATATAGCATTTTGTAAAAGTAAAAAGTAACATTTACGACCAGTAACATAATGAATTAGTAACTATAATTCAATACTAAAAAATTAAAACATTTATTATATAGTACAGTTTTTTTTTAATTTTTTAATTTTTTTTTTAAAATTCTTTTTATTTATTTATTAATTTATTTTTTTTATTTATTTTTTAAAATTTTTTTTTATTAAAGATTTTTAAAAAAATGTATGTATTTTATTATTTTTATCGAATACATTTTCACGAAATTTTCGTAGTTTGTTCTTTTAGAAATTACCACTGCTGTTTTATGATATTATTAACTAATAATTTATACCTTAGCTCATGTTATCTACCAACCATTCTAGTGAAAATTATTTTCCTTAATTAATAATATAATATAAATCATTCAAGTATTGTAATAATACCCTTTAATAAGGAACTAAAGCTTTTTTCTTAAATATAATAGTATATAGTAAATATTTCATGCTAAAACTTAAATTATTGAAAAACATAGAATACTTTTAAGTAGTAAATTTTTCCTATAAAATAGAATGGGAAAATGTGAATATAATTTATCATATTTATTTCATTAAGTAATACAATAAATTGATTGATTAAAGAAATATTAAGTATATACTTCTTGAGTAAGATATAATATGAAAGCACATATATATATATATATAAAATAAATTTATAGAGCACATTTGTTATTGTGTGTGTGAAAAAATTTGTTCATTTAATACTTTCTCAAGTCAAATTAATTGAATTTATTTATAATTATCAATATTTATAAATATTTATTTACAATAAGTTAATGAAATACGGAATATATTATGCTTATTAACAAAAGTTCCAAACTCTATCTAAATTTATGTTACAAATTTTCCACTGTCAATACAATACGCTATTTCTTCTTTTACAAAATTTAGGAAAGTAATATAAAATAGTAGACCCGCCAAGCATTCTAAAATAAATGTTTTCCATACTTTTTCACCTAAAGGAAAAATATATTGAAAAAAGAAACAGAACTTATTTTCAGGAAATGAAACACTTCCGATGTATATTTTTTTATCCAGTAGCAAATATTTCTTTATGCTTAAAATATTCTAGTTTTATCAACACATAGATGTAATAAAACATTTCTTAAAAGGAAAATTTTAATAATTAAACATTATTTTGAGTGGATTTCAAGCAATTTAATAGTATATATATAAATAATGATATTGATAGTTATACAGATAAAAAAACAGATAATGTTAATTACTGTATTATTCAGTATATTCTCAGATTTTTAAAATAAACAAATAAAACATTTGTCTTGTATTTTTTCTAGTAAACAATTACATCTGAATACAATTCATACATTTTTTTATCTCTTAATTTAAGACAATATTGTATAAAAAACAAATGTATACTACATAAATGAAGATTACATCATTGAACATTTCTGGTATGTATTATTATTGTATTAATTATATATACAATAATTTTAAATAATAAAAAAATATGAATCATTTTAAATAATATAAATAACTAATAGATTAAATAATATTTTTTTTTAAATTTCGAACTACAGATATAAATTACTGAAAGATTATATATATGTTAATAGATTTATTAAAATTACGAACTTTCAGTGCCATCAATGGAAATGAAAATACATTTTCGAGCTAAGTAAAAATATATTAAATAATTTGGAAACAATTTTTACCACTTTAATATACAAAACATTTACTAAACAATATGGGATATTATTTATCAAGTGCCATGAACAATTACCAATAAGAACACTATTTGACATTTCTGGCATAATATGTGATATTCCTGATATTTTTATTCTTCACATATCTTTTACTATAGAGGGTGATTACAAATTGTTTTTACAAACAATAATTACATAAAAACATAAGGCCGAATTCCACTCTGAGAGAAAGAAAAGAGGAAATTAGAAAAACATAAAGAATCTATTACGAATTTAACGTATGCAAATTTCCACAGAAAAAAAAGCAGAATTTTACTCTTACTGGTTACTGAAGAGAGCAAATCAGATTAAATGTTGTTCTTTAAAAACGGCGCATCATCGCTTCAAGTATTATCTAGATAGCATCATCTGAAAACTTTCGTGAATATTATTGGTTGCGTAAATATACGAAAAATTGTCAGATATGTACATCATATACGGTCCGTGTCATCCTACCTTTTCCAGTGTTGATCAATGACTCTGAGAGAGCGGTTCATTTCCCATCTCAAACAGCATGGGAAGACGTTAACGAAATGCACGAACGCTAGAAATGGAAGACCGAGATTTGATTAGATTTGAAGCAGCTCTTTCCACAAATACGCTAGTGGTGGCTTACGAAATGAGTATTTCCAAAGTAGCGGCGGGATGTATTTTACACGGGGAAAGAATGCAACTCTACCTCATACAAAAAGTGCAACCTTCGCAGACAGATGATTATCCCTGCCGGGCAGAATTTGCATAGTAAATGCTGGAAATGAATAATCATCCCCTATTTCCTGCATTAGTATTATTTATTCATGAGGAAACATTTAACAGAGAAAGCATTTTCAACACGCGCAATCAACACGTTTGGTTTGACAACAATCCCCACTGTACAGTACCTCATAGCACCAGCAGAAATTTGTTTTTAACATCTGGGTAGGTATCCTTGGTGATTACCTGGTTGGCCCATACATCATGCCAAACAGTCTGAACAGCGCAACATACCATATCTTCTTGGCACTAGTGCTTCACAGACAGTTATACTCCCCATTCAGAACATGTGGTTTATTCTTGATGGAGCCCCAACACATTTGTCATCATGTTACGTAACTTTTTGAACGCCACATATTCTGCACGATAGATTGGACTTAGCAAACCTATGGTTTGGCCTCCTTGTTTACCGGACTTCATTTAATTAGACGTTTTCTTCTGATGGCACATGAAACCTTTAGTATACGCGACACCTATGGCCTCAGCTAAAGATCTAGTGGCTAAAATCATTGTTGTCACGGACAAAATTAATACAACACCAGGAATCTTTGAGAGGGTGCACCAGTCGTTCCTCCGCCTATGTCAACTGTGCAATGACACACCACTTGTTCGGAATTTTAAGCATTTGTCGTGAGGTTTTCACTAAGCAATAAATATGATTGTAAAATATTTCGTATTATTCATTCGCTTACCCAACACTGTTGTAAGTTCCGGCAGAAATCCATCTTTTCTGCCATTTAGAGTCGAATGCAACCCTATGTTCCTATGTAATTATTACTTGTCTGGACGGTTACTATCACCATCTTAATTTGTAAAAACCATTTAGAACCACCCTGTATTATGTTCATTTGGATAACCATTGTTAACAACAACTTTTTAAAAGAATTATGAAATCTATTATAAGTAGATCAAATGATTGATAATGAAAAGCGAACAGATGTATTTCAGCGTTATAAACAGTGACCTATATCTTATTTATTTCTATTATACATCAATTAAGAATACCTAGCAAAATTACATCTCTGCTAATATTTACCAATTACTACAATGTTTTGAACGTGGTCAACTTCGAACATTATTTTTTCTGAGTGATTGATCCCATAGTTTTAACTATATTCACTATTTTATAACGACAAATGAATATTACTGAACTGCTTTCTGTATACATGTCTGTCATATTAAGTGTTTCAGAGTTTTCTGGATTTTTTCCTTTGCGAGACTTGTATTCATGACAAGATAAGACTAATATATAGGAAATATTAAAATGCCAATAGGTGGAGTTTAAAATCTAATATCATCTTTAACAGATGTAATATTATTTCCTTAAATCACTACTTCAAAACAACTAATATATTTTCTGATATCAAATTCCTCCAAAAGCCACTGTAACTCAAATAGTATAAAGCAATAAAAGTAAACATGAACATTTGAAACAATTAAAATAGGGTTTTGAGGGTTCAATACCCACGCAAAGATGTTTGTAAAACAGTGTAATCTTTAAAACTCTATATATAGACTCTCAGAGAAAATAATGCAATGCAAATTAATTATAATGTATATGTTTATTGAATTTATTAATTTTAACCATATTAAAATACATTCTTGGGCAATTGAAACTAAATGAATTTTCAAAAGCATTCAGCTAATGTTTATTTTCTCATAACTATTGCTGAAAAAATTATCTGCACAATGGTTTTAGCAAAACATTAAAGTAGAATTCGTAGTACAGTAAATAGGGAATATTTTTTGTAATGGAAAATAAATGTTTGTTAGATGGTTGGTTATTCAGAAGGTTTTATTAATAACTGTAATTATCAATTTTGAATGATAACTAAATATTGTAACTATGATTGCACATCAATGTAATACTTTATTGAAATGTTCTCTCTCTTGTCTCTTTTAAGTTCATCATCAATGTTCCAATGTTGCAGCAATTATTAAAGAATGATATCAAGGGTTATTCAGAAGGTTTTATTAATAACTGTAATTATCAATGTTGAATGATAACTAGATATTGCAAATATGATTCCACATCAATGTAATACTTTTCTTAAATGTATTCTCTTTTGTCTCTTTTAAGTTCATCATCAATGTTCCAATGACTCCACATCAATGTAATACTTTATTGAAATGTCTCTTGTCTTTTTTAAGTTCATGAAACCAATTTTGGTTCACTCAAATCTTTATTTTTCTATGATAAAAGTACTTCTTCAACAAAGCTGATTCTTTTAATCAAAAAAACTTTCAACACTATTTTAAATACAACTTATATAATTTAAAGGGAATTGTATATTCTTTTGAATGGCTTATTTTTACTTTACTAAAATTTTACATATATCAGCAATTCTAAAAATGTATGACTTCCAGCATTCTAGTTTAGCTTATACTAAAATGCGATTAGTTACTGAGAAAGAATTATATGTGACTTAGAATTTAAATTAAATGTAAATAAAAGCTTTGTGTTCAATGGATGCAATTCTACATCTATTTAATTACATTAAAATGAAAATTAATTTAGGCGAATATTCATTAAATTATCATTCGAGGGAAGGTTTATGAAAATCATTAATTTGAAAAATAAATTATTGATTTGAAATCAAAATTAATGATTTTTATTTATTGAGGAAAATCATTAATTTTAAATATGAATAATTGATTTTTCATAAAACTTTTATGAAATAATTTGGAATAAATATGAATGGATACTTTAATTTTTACACACAAAAATAATTACATATCATTCCGCTAATCAGGTTTTATGTTAATTTAATTAATTTCATTTGAAGCTTAAATGCATATGGAGTTTAAGGATATTACTATTTACCTTTACAAATATAATAAAAATATATAAAACAAATGGCAATCAAGCCTAATAAAACGTCTATTTTTAATTAAGAATATAATTATTTATATATTGTTTGACTCCAGTTTTAATGTCATTCTCCAGAAAAAGAAATAAACTCAAAATATAAAATATTTAAATTTAATAAATATACATAAGCTGAAAATTATGTTTATCTAACAATTCTATGAAAATTAAACGTAAATAAATGTATGTTTGATTAGAGAAATTCAGAAATAATAAACGCAATTGTTCAAAATGCAATGCAAGATTTGATAATTGGTATAAAATAGCAAACAAAACAGCCTTAAAATATCAAAAGTCAGATTAATTTGCCTAAAATAAAAGTTTACGCTTGCTTTAATATTTGTTGGTGATTATCATTAGAAAGTAGTAACAGAACAAATATATTTGTTTTAAAGTTACTTTAATTTCTAATTCTCTTAAACAAAAGAGAATTATAACTTTAAGAAGTAAATATGTTTACTCTATGTCAACAGATGTAGAAAATTAAAGGAGAAATCAAATAATCCAATGTATTTGCATACCTAGTGAAGCGTGAAACCCTCTGATCTTAACTAATAACAAAATATTTGTCTACTACCTTTTACTTAATAATCTTTTCTTTTTTTTCAAATATTTTCTTACGGATAATTTAAAAATAATTGAAGAATGCTATACAAATGTGAGAGAGCTACATTTTTTGAATACTGTTCTTATTTATTTTTACTCCACTCACATAAAGCCTAAAGTTATTGATATTATATAGCAATAAAGGTATGATTTAAATGTATTTGTTTACATCTAATAAATTTTGGTGATTGCTTAAAGAAAGTATTTTTTTTAATTATGAAAATTTAAATAAGTGTACTTCTTGACAGTTGTTAATGTCAACATTAAAAAGTAAATATAATTAAAAAAATTTAGATTTTTTTTACAAAATTTAAAAAAAAAATAAATGAGTCTTACGATTGCAATGGTTATTAGGAAACATATTGAAAAAGTAGTTAGATTATTAATTTGTATCAAAGTGAGTAATCCCAATTTTATATAATGAAAGGATTTTAGTACATAAAATTATACATATGACTAACAATTCTAAAATGCGTATGTAATATAGGAATATACACAATAAGTAGTAACAAACCGCAATAAAAATACATATGACTTGACAGTTAATTTAAATTTTTCCATTAAATCTGGTTGATTAAATATGTGCACTTTAAAAAAAAAAAAAAAAAAAAAAAAACATAAGTTTACAATACAAAAACATAGGTAACAAATAATTTTACAGCTCTCGAGATAAAACTTTATAAGCATTTATGAGTTCATGTGTGTCAAAATTGTTGGAGATATTTCCGCTTCATAAATTCTTAAAACGAAACCTAAACTTTCCCTGGGTGGTAATAGATTTATCTAGTACTTTTAACACATATAAATAAGTAAGATATTAGTTATACCTATTTTACACCACAAATATTTATTTTTATTCAAAATCCTTATAATGATACTTTTTTCTATATCTTTAAATTGAAATAAATATGAAAATATAAATTTTATAGGGTTTTATTCCAAATTATAAAGTGTTTTTAATTAATTTCTCTTCCTTTAGTTTATTAACTACTTAATATTTTAAGAAATCATTTCATGTCCTGAATCGTAAAGACTATTTGATGTTGAAGTTAAATTTAGTTTCCAAATTTGTCCTAATGTATGTAATAAGTAATTTAAAAAAAAATTCAAATTTGGAGGATAATTGAGAGGAAAATTTTAAATCATGTATATATATATATATATATATATATATATATATATAT
>JAPDSC010060903.1:0-36572 GCA_026290005.1 Latrodectus geometricus
TATAGCCAAAATTACATTTCAAAAAGAGTAAACAGCTTAGAAGTTGTTGAATATAATAAATTAGTATTTATTTCTTATCTACTATTTCAAAAATATGTTATGATAGAATGTATAAAAAATACTATTCAACTTTTCTTTAGAAATAATTTAGATAAATGAAAAATAACGTTATTTTCACCATATTTATGTGTTATTTTCTTTTAAAGAAAAATTTTTGATTGTGAATAATTTAGGTATGTGACAGACATAAAAAAATTGTAGCCCTAAATGATATTAAATGTGAGCGAATTTATTAGTCGAGAATTGAAATAATGTCCAAACATTTAAACGTAAGAGTACATTAGAAAATAATATGCCTTTAGTGTATTCGCAAATATTTTGAGACATTTCTAAAAAGTAGAGCAGATTTAGTTATATTGATTCTGGTTATTCTTTCATCATGTTATAAAAAATAGTTTAAAATATGTTGACTAGTGAACTGAATATTCTAAAATTGAATAATATGATAATCTCCCAGAATTTTCATTATTACTAATCTTTATATCAAACTAAAGAGGAGAATAAAATAATTATATATATATGTAACCAGTTTAATTTATTTCTTTACAATATTTAGTATACATCAGGTTTAAGATATTAAGAACTGAATAAGCAAACGCTTAAATGTGATAACTTGAAAAAATGTGATCTAATAATTAGAAAAAGTTGATAATTTGCTTTGTTTTTTTTATATATGTAACAATTTTTATTTTCGCAAACATTAATAAAATTTCAGAAACAAATTGTAACTGTATAATGGACCGATTTTTGTAATGGGTTACTTATAAGAGAATTTTTTATTGCTTGGGTAAAACATGATAACTTTTTATAGTTATAGTAATTAATGTAATTTAATTTATAATAATAATAATATAATTTAGTAAAATTATGTTAAATATTAATTTTACTAGTTATTTTCCTGACTTCTATATAATTATCTTATTTTAAAAATAAATACATTATTTTTGTGACACTATGCTAGTGGACAGATTAACTGTATGAAGCTGTTGTAAGATACCTTAAAGTAAGATACTTCTGTATCATAAATAAATTTTTGAAGACATTTAATGGAATGCCACTTTCGAGTGTCGGTATGAAGAAACCAGGAAAACATCTAACCACTGAGCTCAACAGACGCGGATGTTGAAATCGGAGTTTCAAAAAATGCATCTACACCATGACCTATTGGTCGTACAAAACTTTTCAGGATATAAGGTCATGGATTCGATAACAGTCATTGTAAGCAATGTGAAATAAATGTTGAATTTCTACCTTTTTCTTGTTTGGTGATGTGAGACCATGCCATTTTCCAGATTTCTATCATATTCGAGATGTGAATTCTTCTCACTACGATATGAATGAAAATTCCACGTCTTTCAGAAATTAAATTATCCGTGGGCTACTACGAGAAGCAAAATTCGTCTTCCACTTAATAATGGTGGTAATCATTCTCATGATTTATCTATTTAAATATTTTTCACACATGGCACATATACTAAAGTTAACATTTACTAAAGTTAACTTTAAAGACACATATACTAAAGTTAACATGGATTTAACAGCTTTATCTAAATTTGCACTTATGCCTATTAAATAGATATTATTATCTACTAATTTCGTCATGAAAAAATATTTACTTATATTTGCAAAGAAAATATATACTTGGCTGCCAGCACATCTCTAGAATAGTATAGACCATTTTCAAACTTTCACACATTTTCAGAGGTTGCATTATTATCTGATTCTTGTTTGAGATTAACTATGCGAACTCTTTTGATAAACTTTTCTCTATTAAGAATATTAATCTAGTTTTCCTTCCTTATATTTTATATACATTTGACTATTTTGTATATAAATATTATACGTCATTATTTTTTGTGAAATAATATAAACTTCCTTATTAAAAGATTACAAGATTGGTAAATTACTGACACTTTTCTCATAACATGTCTTTATATATATATATATATTTTATTAAAAATTATTTTCCTGCATATATAATTATTTCCAAGATTTCAATTCTTTGATATTGTTTCTTTAAGATTATAATAGTTATTTATTTCTAAGGTGAAACATCAATCTTAATAATATACCATATACTAAATACTGAAAAACACAATATGCTTACAATTTCATTCTAATTTATATATGTTAATAACTAACAATATAAATACAATGCATTGTGTTAATTTCCAGGTGAATTACTGATTGAAATGAATTAAAAAAATTTCTTACATGTTTACATTTGAGTTACAAGAAATTTATCCTTCAAAATTTACTATCAAACATATATATATATATATATATATATATATATATAAACTTTATTATTATAAACCATAAACAAATATAAACTAGCATTTTACTAATATTTTCTCAGTATTAAATCGTTATATTGTTTTACACTGTTATTTCTAAATATTAAAACTTATTTATAATTATTGATTGGGAACATTTAAAACGGAAGCAAGTTTTAACCAATAGAAAAAAAAATTAAAAAATAATTTATTAATATTTTTTAACATTAATTCATTATGCTAGCTATTATGAAATACTGTAACTTTGGATATTAAAAATTATATTATTTGTTTAAGTGGGGCTAATATATAAACATTGTGTAAGAAAAAAAATTGAAATTCACCAGTAATTTTGTTCACATTTCTTGAATATTTTGATACTTTCTATATTATTTTCTTTTTAACTCTTTATTACTAAATTCTAAGACATCTGTTCTGTTTTATAAATAATTTAATGTATCTAGTTCAAAAGTTTATATAGTTTGTATGTAAAAGGTATATCTGTACAATAAAAATAAGATATTAAAATGTCATATTGATTTTTAAATATTTCTTTATGAAATAATCACTTGATAAATATTAAAAATATAAATTAACTCTTATGATGTCAGCTTTTTAAGCTGGAGTGATAATACAAATAAGTATTGAAATAACATACTTACTGTATGCGATCTTGAAGGAAATTTGATAGAAGTCTTGTAAAATCAGATTCTCGTTGAAATAGAATCAAAATATTCATATTTTTAAATTATCATGAAATTATTGTGGGTGTTGTTTGACCTTTAAATAAAGTTTTCAGATTAATCAATTAAATTTATACTAGTAATATTGTATTAGTTATCTTAAATAGTAAAATTTCATTACAGGTTGCTTGGATTCACACAGATCGTTACACGTTACTAACATTACAGAATCGTGTCATAACGAGGAATTCGCGTTATAAGGTAACTCACAACAGTCACAGAACATGGTGGCTGCACATAGCTGATGTGCAGGAAAGAGACAGAGGGGAATACATGTGCCAGATCAACACTTCGCCGATGAAGAGCCAAACTGGTTACATCGAGGTTGTAGGTAAGAATTATTGGCTACCTTAAATAAGTATATAAAAATCTATATTGAAAAGTAAGGCAAAAATTGAAACTTCAAATATTTTTGTTACTAATAAATAAGCTCGTAAAAAAAATTGCATCACTTTGAGTTTGAATTTTAAACTAGTCCTTTTTCTCCAAAAATACACACTTTTTTTAAGTGAAAGAACTTTATTTAAAAGGTAAATTAATTATTTGTTAAAAGTATAAATACATCCATTTTCATTTATCGGATATATCAAAATGAAGTAAATATAATTTATGTATTTAGTTATAGCAATAAATTCCTAAATTTACATAATATTCTGTAGCACCTGAAGAATGTACTTGTGTTCTAAAAATGCACGAGGTAAATAAATTTCAATTTAGTTTACTTGAAGTTTGTGGCCAATTATTTTCAATGATCATAACTACTTTAAGTTAAGAAAACACGGGGAGCATAATCAGAATGAAATTCTCCCCTGTATTGCTGCAAGCTGAATGTTTTACAATTGAAACGTTGTCTTATACCACCCAGAGTTTTTAAACTAGAATATATGTAATTCATTAAAAAAGATTCAGTTCTTTATGCATTGTCTTTATCTGATGTCAAGGATTCTTCTTAATGTTTAAATTTTTTCCTCTTTGTCTCAATTGTCTTTTTTTTAACACCAAGTTACTTTACTCAATTAGATTTATTTCTTTTGATAACTTATCAAAAATGACAATTCAAAAACCAACCGTTAATAAGGATAGTATAATAAGTTTAAGAAGCTCCTTGAGGTTAAAATATGATAGTTATGTAAGCAGAGTTTTCCGAAATTAAATTTTATTTTTACAGAATGCATCCCAAAAGACAAGTGGTCAACATAATGAAAATAAAATTTTCAAAATTAAACTCATAATGCCTATTTTTAATTTAAGAATTTGCGAAAATCTTTCAAGAAAGATTTTTTACTGATAATATGCTTTTAGAATAGATATTTTTTAAATTAAAATATTTACATATTTTAAAAAAAGATTAATTCAAAATCGGATGCAGACTGATTTCGACCGAAAGTGGAGACATAGTTTATCTGAAAACACCATAGTCAGAAAATGAATCTTAGTATATTTTAAATATAACCCAGTTCAACAATTTACAAAAAAAGAAGAAAATGGAAATTCATCAGTTGCTGAGCTTGTCTCAGATATATACCGTAGAAGTTAGAAACTGCAGTAAAAATTTGATTCTGCAAAAATTATTTTTTTTAATTTAAAGTTTTCAAATCAAACAATTAAAAACGGTACAATATGCTGTTTTGTTTAATTTTAAATTACATAAAGGATGTCTATCTTTAATTTCATATGTAATATGACAATACTAATTTAACGTAAACCACCGGATTCCAGTTTCATCCACCCACCAGTTTTATCATCTATTCAAGTTATTTTATTATATTTTTATAAAAAATTTTCACATGCATATTCATTTTATTCTATGAAAATATTCGCATTGTTTGTTAAAATATTCAAATTATGATGAATAAAATATATGAAATACAGTAAGTAAATCGATACACTTTGTGTCTTAAATTTATTTTGTGTTAAGCGTTTTAGGTTACTTGAATGTTTTTTAATGATAAGTTATTTAAACCTAAAACTCTACTTTAAAAAATCAGATTTCCTGTTACATATTAAATGTTTTCTTACGAAAATTTGAGAATTTAAGTATCATTTTGAAAGAACAGTTCTTAAGTTCAAAAGTTTTTGGGTTTAATTTCCTTCTTGAACTTCATATTTTAATTTGTAGTCATTTGGGATGCACTTCAAGTTGAAGATCTCTATTGAAATAATATTTTAACTCAAATCAAACTAAATAATAACTCAAGCATTCTGAATTTATTAAAATAGAAATTAAATATAACAATTAAATTTGGCAAAAAATCCAAGTGAAATAATTATTCAATAATATCCCATAAAATATAATAATGAATAATATTTCTATATGACTTTGAAAAAGCTTTCTTCACGGGGAATTCTAATGTGTAGCATGAAACTTTTAAAAAAACGTATTATTTCAATGAAATATTATTTGGATATTAATACGCCTTGTCTTTCTATTAAAAGCATGTAAAATAAAATTAATTCATGAAATTTCAAGGTTTCCTTTCATAAAAAAATTTGCATCTAAGCATATTTTGTGAAAAATTTGCATTTTATTATAAAGTTTTAAAAAATATTTTGGCAAAGTAGCGCAATAAACATTAATGACCAAATAAATTTCTAGTGCAATTGCAAATAACATCAAGCTGTACAGTGAACAAGTACTCTTTCTTTTTTGTTTATTACCTGCTTTGTTTTATTAATATTCAACAGCAAACGATTGATTTTATAAATCAAAATATATCTAGACTTAATATTTCCTACTAAGAAGACTACATTCTTTGAAATGGAAAGTCCCAAGTTGGATGACAGTTAATGTTGAATAACGTTTCCTATTTATACATCTGTCATCTTAGGTGCTTGAATCCTTTTCCAAGATTTTGACGTCTGGATACTTAAATATAATATATCCTCTAATAAAACTCTCCTGGAAACCAAATGCTGGGATTATTGAAATGATTTACAAGACAGCCCTTAACTATTCGTTTATTCTTTATAACTGTCTAAAAGAAGCTTCTCTCTTACCCTACATTATCTGGTGCTAATTGTATTTTCAGAAAAAAATGACCTGGATTTGATCTCAATTTTCTTTGAACCATGAAAATTAACTACCAAATTTTGGTTATTTGTTTACAGCTGTTCGACAGGGTGAATTTACACTAATTCATTGATAGTCTAATTGCTGAATGCAGTAAGGCAGTTTAATATGCGGAATTTGAATTGACTACAAGGAGGAATTTAATTATATTAGTGCGTTATTTTTTATGTGCCATAAGAGAGAAAACCCAGAAAACTCCCAAGCATACACATCAACAGATATTTACTCCAGATTTCTTTTCTTAAAGTACGTGAAAATAATGCATTTAATTAAATTCCCCCTTGAAGTTAATTCAAACACTGGAAACTGCCTTACAATAGCGTTCAGCCGTTAGATTATTCACGAATTAGAGTAACGCTGTACACACAAACAGCTAGGTTTTCAACAGCTGTAAAATCAAAACAAAAGCTCAATAACCACTTTTCATTGTTTAGTGAAGATTGAGATCAATTCCAGATCATTTTATTCTGAAAAACAATAATACCAGACAATGTTGGGCACAGGAGAAATTTTTATTTTGACAGTACATCAACAGATATGGGAGCCCGTGGTCTGGTTGGTTAGAGCTTTCGTTTTTGTTATCGGAAGAGACTGAGTTCGAATCCTGACCCAAACGTGTTCGTCATACGTCGTGTTCGTTAATGGTGGCTGGGGCACGTTAAATATGTGGTGGTTGCAATTTCTTTCTTGAGAAACGATACCTCTGTGAGTGACAGTTTAAAGTAATCGGGAATCTTCAGCTTAGTCCTTGCTTCTAAATTAAGATCTTCCCAGCTGTCTGCTTCTATGTAACTGGTAGCTATCCAACCCCTATCTAACTGGTAATCCAATTCAGGGCTAGTACAGAGAAGCTTGCTCGTGCAATAACAATCTCAACAGAAATGAAATCAATGAACATTGACTCTTAAAAGCTAATTCCAGCTTATACATTACAATGAAATTTTGAGTTTTGATTCGAGATTTTCTTATGCTGATCTTTGTGACAAGCTAATGAAGTCTAAAAAATTCTCCTAGAATTAAAAAATTTTGGTCATTGATACAGAATGACTCCTGCTAACATATATTTGTTATTCAGTCCGTTATGCATTTGTTAAAGAAATGCTTATCAAACTTTAAAAACAATTTATTAAATGGACTATATGCATAATTTATTAAAATATATAAAGCAAATCATTCCGACACTAAAATTATTAAAATCGTGAATATCAAATAGCTTTTCTTATAAATATTAAACGTATTATAAAATATATAATAAATGTTAGTTTAGAATAAATATTAAATACTAGTTGGAAATGTATGGAAATTTTTCTTTCTCGTGTGACATTAGGTGGCAATTCTTAATTTCTTATAAAATCTTAGTTAAAATTCAGAATTTCTTTGGAAAAATAAAAATTTCATTATAGAAACAAAAGACTCCATTAAAGATAGTATAATAAGATAAAAATATATTAAAAGAGAAAAATTTTTACTAAGATTTATAAACTGAAAATGTTCAAAAGAGTAATTTTAAATATGTAACGATTTAGTTTATTTGTCTTTTAAATCCTATAACAGTTATAAATATATTGCTTTAAATTTATGCTTCAGTTATTTCTCAATACTGTTATTTTTATTTATGAGATTGATCGAATGCGAATTACAATAAACATTACATTTAATGAAATTTTAAATTATGATAAAGAAGGATATTTTAGAAATTTTATTCATCATAATTCTAAATTAATTAATCATGAACCGGTCAATGTTCGTATTTTATTATAAGACTTTGATTCAAAGACTACCAATCGATTAAATTACACATACTCGCACACAAATACACATTTCACAGAAAAACATGTGTACATCTCTTCTATAATACACAAGTGCATTACTTTTATTTAAAATTAATTATTATTATATTGCCAATTCAAACACCGAAAGAGTTTTGTTTTGTTTTTTAAATAGGATTATAATAATTGCTTTTATAGTGAATTTAAATTTCCTATAAAATTTCGCCTCAAAAAATAAAATTCAACTTAAGATTCGAACACTAAAAAGATAAAAAAAAAATTAAATTAAAATCAAAAATACGTAAATACATTTTCTTATTTTTAATATCCAAGCAATTTTATAATAAATTTTTTATTATTTCATTTTCTCATTCATCACTTTTGTTTTTTTACATTTACAATCCTAGATGCGTAACACTGTAAAAAAATCATAAAACAGAAAAAAAATGCTTGTGATGCTGAAAATTTATTTTTTGTTGCAAAAAATACATTATAAGTCTAACGTTAATTTTTTTTTAAAATATGAAAAGCAATATACAGTATAAAAATCTATTCTTTAAGAAAGGGAATAGAAAGGAAAATCTCTATTCAACCTATTTTTTTTATTGATTTCCTTATTTTTTATGCTCGCTTTCCTCGGTATAACACAACTTCAACTATAAAAAAAGTATAGGTAAACAAGAGAAATTCAAAACTAATGATAGCAAAGTGATAAATAAAGCTTAAGCCTCACTTACGCCCGGCGAGCGGTAAGCCTTTTCTCTGGGAACCTTTACGGCCGGAAAAGCCGTCTTTGATAAATCGTTTGAGATAGTGGTACTCTATCATTTTAAAGGCCATCTGTTCTAGAGCGGTTTATTAGTGCGGCATTAAGGTTTTAAGTCCAATTTGTCTGAATGTGTCCTTCCCTTAATAACACGCAACACTTAAAAGGATTATTGAATATTGCTAATCGTGGTCATAGGTATTTTCTAAAGCGCGGAGTACAAATAGGATCTATCGATATCGAATTGACCCTGTAATCGATAAATTGAAATGGAATCTGGTGCAAGAATAGGAAAAGTTTTCCGGGTTACTTATCATTTAAATCAGATTATAGCTGGGTACATTTGGGGGCCTGCTTGGATTTTAATGGAACTTGTAAATCCTCAAAAGGCTGAGATTGATCTTGTGGGGTCAGATATTTGAAGAGAAATTTTCCCAAATAAAAAATAAACAAAATATTTTTAAATAATGAACAATTAAGAATTTTTATATGTAAGTAAGATTTTTTATATATAAGTGAATTCTTAGATATTAAGTATGATTTTCTTGTAAAATGAATAATCTCCTGCTAAAAATGAAAATTTAATTCTAAAAAATAAATAATGATCATTTATGATTGTTTTATATTTATGATATATATATGATATATATATATATATATATATATATATAAACGAACATCATATAATCATTACATAAGAATAATTGGTATGGGAAATACTCATCTCATATTATTGATTTAATAATAAGCATTAATTAACTATTAGTATAAAAGAAACAAAATATTAAGCGAAATTGGCATAATATATAAAAACTACAAATTGCTTTAATATTTAGACTTAGAGCAACGTAGTTTCATTACACAGTTTTTATGCAAAGTTTATATATAAACAATGGAAATCGAATCTAACTACAATTCTATAAATCTAAATTTCGATAATATTCAAATAATTAACATTTGCAATAAAACCTAAGCTGTTTACAAAAAATTAAGGAGGTACTAAGAGTTCCATAGCAATGAATATGAATAAAGTTATCAAATGCACAATTATAAATATATGAAAAGTTTCTTTTAATTTTATAATTATTCATTCTTATAATCATAGCCAAAATATAATTAAGAATCATAAAACTATAGGTTTTTAAATATCATTGCATTATTGAAAATATTTTCTTTCATTTTAAACTATATTGCAAATGAGAAATGAAATTTAAATTAAATATATAAACACATACTTCAAATTCCTTATAAATGTAATATATTTCTTCCACATATGAAGTATATTTCCAATTTAGAATATAAATAAATTTTTACAAATATAAATTAAAAAAGCAATTACTATTTTTAAAACTGAAAGTTTCATATAATAAATCGTATCATTTATGCTTCATTAAGTTAAGCTATTTAATTGTTGTTCAAAAATCTTTCAAATTGCTTAGAAATAAAATTTATTAGTATTTAATATATATAATTCTTGTTAATTCCAATCTTATTTATTTTGATAAAATATGTATAGACATGTTTAATTGAATGTTCTAGTGTTTTTCCAATTTTATTTATCGAAACATTTCATTGTTGTTCGATTTCCGGAGAATAAGGAATTATAATCTAATTAAAAATTAATAAAAGGTAACATAGCCTCGAAACATTTAATATATTTTTGCGGTTACACAAAACTATTAATACAAACTCAGTGCAGGAAAGACAAAAGGAGAAAAGTCTTTATTTTTGCAAGTGTGATTACGCGATAACTTATTAATAACATATTCTGCGGTAAAGTCATGGGTAGATAAGGCGAAAGTATTGAGAAGACAGGTTTAAAATGTTATAATACAAATGAGTGTAATAAAGCAATTGCAATTACGTAAATATTAGTAATATTAGTAATATTACATAAGTCTTAAGTAAAAATTTTATAAGTTAATTTAAATATACAATATATTTAAAGTTCCTATATATTAGTTATAGAAAATTTAAAAAATTATTTTTTTTTAAATTTACTATAAATTAAATTTTTTTTATAATATTTACCTAACATTACATATCACTATAAAAATTTCATTTTTTTCCTTGAAGTTGATTATTTTTATCTACAGAATAAGCATTTATCTAAGTGATTATTAAAATACATTGATTAAAACAAATGTTATTGAAGTCACAAAAATTTGGATCCAAATTTTTACACTGTAGCAGCAAGCAATTTGCTGCTACAGTTTGCAATTTTTTTCCTTATTGTAATTTTGTTTCCTGTCCAGTGAAATTAACTAACTACCCTGCTTTTTAAATTCATTGGAAAATGGGAAAATGTTACGAGAATTCTTAGCACCATCGTCTTATTTTTTTGCATTAAATATCTTTTGAATTTACTTAAGTTATAGAACGGAAAACTTAACAAATATACAATAATAATAAGAGATTGATTTTAAAGGCATAATGGGATATCAATAGTTAACTTATTTCATCACATTTCACTTCTATAGAATCCTCACATATCTATGGAATTATGAAGAAATCATTGATATAATCATTGAAATAATCTCTAGATAAAACATCAGACATTAATCGAGTGCATAACGCGTCACGTGGCGTCTTGGTTTCCTGATGCTCATATAAATTTTACATATTTAGTATAACAGTCAAAAAGATAGGTATTATAAATAACTCACATGAGTGTTGGTTATGGAAGTCTTCCGTTTATTGTACTTTACAAGGGTATTACAGATAAGATCAATGGTACTAATTCTTGGAGGTTTTTGTTTAAATTTTTATTTTTGTTAAGAGTATGAGTTTTTATTTGTTAAGAGTAAATTTTGCCTAAAAGAGTATTTTAGTATTCTTTAAAATATAAAATTGTTTTACATTTCTTACATTATTGTCTTATTGGGTTCAGTATTGCGAAATTTCCAAATGATTTTTGTGACTTTTTTGCATTCTAACCAGGAGTACAAATAGTATCTCAAGCTTCATACGGACTTTTAAGTTTTACTTTTATGTTCAACTATTTTTGAGGTTTAAAATATTAAGCAATTTAACTCATAGGAAAACGTAAAAAATTTAAGACATTTGAACACCAACAGGGACTTACATTATTGAACAGCTTAAAATTTGTGCTGTTTGAATAACATACAAGCTAACTTTAAAATAAGGTATCCATGATATTTTATGGATTCTAAGAAAAATTACGAATAATCAATAAGAATTATTTTAATAAACTATCATTCAAATATGTTATTTTTTACATTTTTCTCTGTCTCTGAATATTTGAGTTGTGTGATAATGCACGTGAAACCAAATGTGTTCCTAGAGAATAATATAAGAGCGAAACTCAACCAATTTGTAAATTAGAAAGAAAATATTAATAATATGGATAAATGTATGAATAAATTATGAGTTTATATTTTTTTGTGTTTTGTATATTTGTTTTGTTTCTTGAAGTGTTTTTTTTTTTCTTCTGTCAGTTTTATTTTTATTTTATTTAATTATATTAAAATTTTTGTTAATAACAACTATAAATAATTTGATCTCATTTATATTTTTCATCAAAATAAACAATTTACTTTTTTTATTAAACCATTCTCAATTCATTATATGCATTCAATTTTATTTTATATTTTAAATTTTTGATAGTTATGGGGAGTGCTGGAAGGAAATTTTAGATTTTTGTCTTCATACTTCAGCAAGGAAGTCATACTCTGTGTCTCAGTAACAACTTTCCTTGTTTAATCTGGTAATGATTGTATTGGGTTTCTTATAAATATCTGAGATTTTCAGCTGTATCTCTTATATATATTTAATAATCTTAATTGTAGTTTGTGGATTCTTTTTCTAGATGCCTTTTTGAGCTGATTACTTACCAATTTCCTCTAAATTGTTGTAACTCCAGCACTAAGCTTATTGGGTTAGGGAGGAACTTTTTATTATAATATGTATATTCTATCATTAAATAGTATATTTTCCCATTTATTTTCTTAAAGTAATTTTTATATTTAATTTTTTATTATTGAAAATTGCATAAAAATTTAAAGTGTAATTTATAACATTAAATTATATATTTATAAATCATTGAAAATTATATAATCACTAGATTCTGTCCCATTAGTTACAAATAGATGCATTTAAACCTTTATTAATATTATAATCTTAAATTATTTTCTACAGTTTTAATATAGTTTCAATTATCACTTGAATTTGTACAGAATCATACTGAATTTGTACAGAAATTATGCCTACATTTATCAATATAATATGAACTAAATTAATATACTTACAAATTGAACATTTTAATTTTCTCAAAAATTTCAAAGACATAAAAATTTTAAATTATATTTAATCACGATAAAGCGCGAAAATGTATGTTTATGAAATAAGGGTTTAAGATTAGAGTTTACTCTCTATCGGTGGAACATAAAAAAATTTCACAAAAGGTGTTCCCTATCTAAAAATGTGATACCTAAAGAATTTTTAACCCTTTTTATCATATTTTTTATTCAAAATATGCCACCATAAATCACCTTGAATCTCTTCACCCCTCCCAAATCAATACGGAAACAAAACAATTTTGCCGTCACTTCTTCGAAAGAATGGAAATGCTTTCATTAGTTAAAGTGCTGCAATGCATTTTTTATTTTATCACAAAATAATAACACTTACGTTGGCAACTGCTAGGAGATACTCTTCGGTGCAGAAGGGAGAACTGTATTCGAGAAGCACTCTGGGTATATTAACCTGTTAATGATAAGTATACTGTTTTTTCCTCTTCTATCCCATCATCGCTGTTGCTGCACTTGAGTGTATTAGCATGCAACAGAGTAAAGTAATTCCTTACATAGTGCTTATGCTAATGAAATATGGAAAAGAGTCCAAATATTTGGAAGTTGTAAAATGAAGGGTCATTCTATGCGCGTTTGCATTGAGCGCTCAGTAATACTCTTGGGTAATAGGGGTAAGTTACGTTTGCATTTACATTGTAATCATTACTTTGAGAAGAAGTATATTTTATACATAATAATAAGAAGTATAATAAAAGTTGAAAAGTTCCTAAGCTTATTAGTGCGAAACTTGCAACTTATTTTCAGCTTGTAAATTTTTCTTCAAAATTTAGAGCATAATAAATTAATTTTAATTGATAAATTACAACTCCTTAAACAGTTTATTTACTTTTGCTCGTGATTTCCTGACTTGTAATGCATTTTTATAAGCAATTTAAGTTCATACTCTTATATGCGTGTATGTGGTTGTGTAGTATTTTTGAGTATTGCATAATTGCAATAAATAGTACAACAATCATGTAATTATTTATTTAATCATAAATCTTAAAAAAATATTATTTAAAAAATGTTTTAAGGAGAAAGTGTAATAAAATATTAAGGGCCAGATTACTTATGCTATTTACCGTTAAATGTAAATTATTAGTATTATAGATTAAGACGAAATTAGGCAAATAGTAACCTGCTTCAATAAAATAAACTTTCAAAATTGCTTTAAAACTCATTTGAAGAGTTAAGACTCAGTGACAATGTGCCGATAAGTAAGGTACTTGATGTGTACTAAGGGTTAACAAACACGTATCATTCCTCTTCAACAAGATGGAAAAAGAATATAAAATAAAATCTTTGACGGAGTCCGTTAAATGAGAAGATCATGACTGAAAGTTTAGCATCATTTACGCTTTCAATTCAAATTTCCTTATTATTTTATTTGTATTGATTATAAAAAGTTGAGAAGGTCTATGGCTGATGAAAAACTGATGAATGTTGAGTAAATGGACTGTTTGATGGAGAACTTATGTGGTTGTTGGTTCTAATGGAGAAATCTAAGATGTAGTGTACTGATGAACTTACTTTCCAACGTGAACATATGGAGATTTCACTTCTACAAAGTCTTTTATAATATGAGACAAATGGGCTAAGGACGGAAATGAACTAATTGAGCAACGGATTAATGGTTAAATGATTAGTGGGTATTTTAGGAAAACGAATGTGAGTCCATTGCCTTTATTTGACTGTATCCCAATAAGTTTGTAATTGATTAAATGTATGTTGTTGAAGAAGACGTTTCAGCTGAGAATTTAGCAATGAGATTTCGATAAATGATAATTTATTGTTTATTGATACTTGTTTCATAAGAAAGCTGCACTCTTTAATTTACTTCGAAGCCCTCATGGGCTTTGATCCAGTTGATACAAGGTTCTTAGAGGTGCTTGCATTCTAAGATATTATCTTGGAATTTATTTATTAAAGAAGATGTGTTATCTGAGTTATCCATTGCTTGAATTAAAGAATTACTTAATCTAGGTGGTGAAATTTCGCAGTTTATGGGCTGTCTAATGCTAATTGTAATTCATATCTCATTGGTAAATGAAGGATAGGCAGTGGATGTCGTAAGACATTTGAACATCGTTGAAGACTATTAATTGATTATTGGCTGTTCATTCGGGAGAAATCCGGAAAATTTTCAAGTACACACCACTTCGACAGGTGTGTGAAAATATTACAAACTAATGGAATTAAATTATGGCATATAGGTATGAACTAATGGAATATGGTAATGAAATATAGCAATTAACTAATGAAATGTTGGTATTTCATCTATATTCCGTTAATTAATTGCAAATAATATTGTGCTCAAGACTCTCGATTAAATTAACTTTATATAAAAATATATATATATATTTACTCTAAAATGCGTATATGTGTATTTTACACTTGTCGCTTATACTTAGAGATTATGTGGAAATAGATAATATTTTTATGTTCACTTCAATTCCTAAAAATTTATGCAAAAACTCTATTTATTTTCTAAATAAATAATTTTAAAATTAATAGCATTAAATATATTACAATCTTCTGACTTTAAACTTTAATAATTATAAAATTTCTTATTAAAGTTTTCTTTAATGATAAATGTAAAATAATTGTAAGAAATTTTATAAAAGTGAATGACGAAAACAAATTTGTTGTTTAAGTTAAAATTATTTGTTAATTATGAAATGTATATCATCGTAACCTTATTGAAACCTCTTTAATCTCCCCATGATGTCTAACAAGGGTCTTTTAAAAATTTGTGGCATTACACTGAAAAATATTAAGTATCAATCCAATAGGCAGTTGAATATACATAATTTATAGGCACAACAGAAATTTGTTAACATATCTTACTGTTATATTCTAATTTATTTAGCAACCATGCTTTAAAATTTAATGTTGATACATAATCTCTCATTCGCTGTATTTTTTTTTCATTTAAATAAACTGTATTTCACATATTTGTTAAAAAGCATTTAACCAAATATACTTGACCAAAAATAAACAAATATTGGTTTTTTAAGTATTAATTACCCTAGACATTTGGTGTAATATTGAAAAATAAAATTTTTATTATCTTAAACATATTTATTTGCGTACTCTAAAAAGAATACGCATTGAAATTAAAGTTATGTTTGTCTAATTCAGAATTACATGATGAGTGCATAAGTCTTCAATGCAGGAAAATAACAGTGAAATGCTTTGCAATACTTATAAATACGCCAAAATTAACTAAGCTAAATTAATTATCAAAAAATGAGTCTTTTAAGTGCTTAACATTAATTTGTTAAACATTACTTTTTTAATAAAAAAAACTTATAAAATTGTTAATATTAGAAAAAAACTATGCAAAATAATAATTAATGAAATATATTTTAATAGCTAAATATGTGGAAAATAAAATTGAGGAACATCTGAGTTCTTATATTGAAATATATGTTGTTTGAAAAATTATGTTTTCCACAAAACAAAATTAATATTTATTTCAATTTGCATAAAATAAAAATCAAAAATTAATGCTATCCTTGTAAGCATATTTTAAAATAACAAATTAAATTAAATACATACGAGATTTCTTTTTTTTTTAAAAAAAATTAATTATTAAAATGGGTTCAATTTTCTGTATTATAAACATAAACTTTTACAGTAGCTTCTTGGAAAATTGCATGCCTTAAGGAATAATTATTTTGTTATCTGTTGAATATAATTAATTTAATTCTTCTTGAATTAAAATTGGTTAAAGTACATTTTCAATTTTATTTGTAGAATAAATGCAACAACATGAGGCATTTATTCTAAAACAAAATGTTTCTTTTTTTAATTAAATTATTATCTAAAATAACTTATCTCTTATAAGATTTAAATAACATGATTCAATCAAATTTTATTAAACTGTAAATATTTATAATTCTGTTTTAAAGGAAAAAGAGTAGAGTATAATAAAAGTTAATAATAAATAAATTTCAAAAATTGTCTAACATGGAAATAAGTTTAACAAAAAATGAACATGCTTTCATCAGTTTATTTGTTTAATTATGAAACTTTTATTTAATTAAAAATATTTATTTTTAATTAAAATTATTTTTATCATTAAAATTCTTTTCAAAGCTATATTTTTTTAAATAATATCCATATAAAGTTTATAAATATTTAAAGAAAACAAATTTAATTTTATATCATTTTACACTCTTCCTCATCAAGATATTTGGACTTCCGAATATTAACAGAAAATAATTTCCATAGCATCTTCAATAATTTCATTTTCATCATTGTACATTATAACTAAAGGATTCTCTAAATATAATTATATTATTTAACATGGAAACAAGTTTAACTAACTAGGTAATTTACTTTATTATAAACGAGGAATCAAATTTTTGCTTTTTTGAGTAACTTGCAACACAATGTACTTTTCAAGTTTACTGGATGTATGTTCATATATATAACTACTTTTGAAAGTTGCAAGAAATTTTATCCTTGCAGAATAACATGATTGATTTTATGTAAAAAGAAAAAGGATATTTTATTCATAATTAGTAATAACATAGATGTGCAGCCATCAATATATTTCTCTCTTTTACTCACTTTGAATTTATTTTATATTACCCCCTGAAATTCTGCATGTTATCTTCAATATATATATATATATATATATATATATATAGCCACGGATTAACATTTAGTAAGGAAGTTAATTTCTAAATATAACTAAAATAAATGGTTTATCTTTTTTATTCGTTGAATTGTTCATTTATAAATAAAATTCAATACAAAAATGTTAAATATAAGGTATCTCACAAAATACTTTTATAAACATAATACATAAGGATCATGGAAGAACATCGGAATTCCTCCGTTAAGTTAAACAAATAATGATTTGCTCCTCCTTATGGATTCCACACCTGCAACTAGGCCATTGCCTTAACTGGATGTATTAGATGAAAGAAAGAAAGAAGAGGAAAAGGCTGGCCCAAATCAAAATGTTTATGATTCCGTCACCGTCATCATCATCATCATCATCAGAGGTAAAAGGTGGAAATAATTCGTCAAAAGAAATAGAGATGTTCTGTGTCTTTCCTTTTCTTTTCTCTATTTTTTTTTGTCTTTAAACTTCCTTCAGTTTTATTCATTTTCTTCTCCATCTGGACTTTGGCCAGGATTCCGAAGAGCCAATACACGAGTCAGAAAACAGCAAAAATGAGGAAGTCATAAGCGTTGGAGGAGCTATGGCAGAAGTGGGGATTGGGATAAAGATGATCTGTTAGATAAGGGAGTCGAACCATGCTCCCGGGTATCCGAAACTCATCCTACCACTTCCGGTTAAATCTTAGGTATACCATTACTCTTTTTCCCGAAGGACTTATTTTCTAAGAATATTTGCTATAAGACCGATACTTAAAGTGCTGTTGGTTTATGTTACATTTTTTTAAATTAATGTTTTAAGAGAATAGATTTAATATTAATTATGAATTATCTTTCTTCAAAATATTAAAAATATGAAAAATTTTTAATACTTTTGTAGTTAAACAAAATAATATTTTCTTAAAGCATTAATTATTTATTTGATTTTATATTATAAAGAATAGTACATTTAAAAAAATTAAATGTTTTGTAACTATTTATCAAATAAATGTTTTTATTACTAAGATATTAAAACACATGCGTTGTTCCTAAATGTATAATGCATAAATTGTATCATTATGTAGAGAATAATAATTTATCTCCAATTTTATGTTGTTTAAATATGTATTCCTTTCAGAAATAATGAATAATAGTTTTAATGAAATGAGTCTTTAGCGTAAACACATGTAAATTCAATTAATGTTTTCAACAATGTTTAACTAACTGAATATCTTATTTGATGGAATAAAGTTTGAAAAGGTTAATTTAAGAGAATCCTAATAAACTTGTAGTTTTGTCTAATTTATTTAATTCAGATAAAATTTTACTACTAAACATATTAATTTGTGAACATAAATTTTATTCATTAAAGTCTTCTTGTTCTATATATTAATTTTATTCTATTTATAAATGTATTTAAAACAATCAAATTTCAATAAATTTCAACGCTGTAAAATATTTTCAAACATTTAGTATTTTGTAAACATTACATATTTTGTAATATTTCTTCTTATTCAAGCTAATGGTTATAATAGGGATCATTATTTCAGATTAAAAATATTGATTAAATACAAAAAATGTTATAAGTTGTTTCATAAAATACAAGAACTCCAATTAAATAATATTTTCCAATCTAATTTTAATAGATAATGTCCAATCTATTTACCATGCTTTTCTAACTTAGGTAATATTTCAGTCACTGTGTTTTCCAGGCTTTCTCCTTTTGTATACTCGATTGTACTCAGTACTTATGAAATTCCTCGTTGAAAATCGTTCTGAAGGTTTTTCAAAAACTACCTTACTAGTGTTTGAGGTTGTTAGCCATATGACATCAAACTAAGCTCGCGCCATATATTATTAGTTAAATACTTGATATTCTTATGACTAAAACAAATATATTTAACTTGATAATTTTAAATATTTATCTCAATGTTTTATGCTATCATCTATGATCAGTGTTTTTCTTCATTTAATATATTTAAAAAAATGAATACATTATATTTTAAAATAGAAACTATTATAGCAAATTATGATGCAACTGAAAAATAAAAAAAAATGTGCTTATAAATATGTAATTTTAAACTTTGTGTCATAATATATTGCATTATAAATATAATTCTACATAAAATTGTTGCAATTTCATTTTTTGGAGATATACAAATGCTATATATCTTTCTATGTGTTAAACATAGATATATTTCGTTCATTGTATACCTTTGGACAATGATTCATTCTATTATGTTAAAATTCATTAAACCAATCACTAAAATTTTAAACAGAAATGTCTTTAAAATTTTCTATTGTGTTTTTCAGTAAGTTTGATAGATTATATAAAAAATGCATAGTTTTCGTAGAATCCAATTTATATTTATTCAAATCAATTTATTTTAAGCAAATTATCACCAAAATTTAAATACATTTTACGTATTAAGACAGATACATATAAAATTAAAATTATCATAAATAATATCAAAAATAAATTTCAGGCACAATTAACTTTCACCATTGAGCAGTTATTAATAGATTAATTATAAGAATAAAATTAAGAATTTAATTAAAAAGTAAATAATTAATATTGTGATGTTTCTTATACTACAGAAAATATTTTATGTACTGTATATTTTTTGTTTTTATCATTATATTATTAAAAGTCTTAAAAGAAAGTAAAAATGAAAGCTTAATTTATAATCACACTCAAGCTTTCCCTTTAATTAATTCTAAAATGACTCTTACTAATATTTAGCTTTTAGCGTTTTTATTGAGTATTTTTTAAATCATTTTTCTTTAGGGGCGGGATTAAGCTGCTAAAAAAGTAAAGCAAAAATATTCTGTAATCTTCTACTGAATCAAATGAACATAATTAGTATGCAAATTATAACATCTAAATGTTTATTTAAAAATATAATCTCTAAGTATTTTTCATATTTTTTTACTATTTTTAAATCCTCTTCTAGTAATCATCCCTCTAATTAATCATTATTTTTACTAGTCAAAGCTTATTTTATCGAGCTAATTTTCTCTGAAACTTAATTAACTGGAAAATAATTTATATCAGAATATCACGCTGTGTTCTTTTTTTCCTTCTTTTACAGCCTCAAACATAGCCTTAAGAACAAACATAGCCCAATTGCTTGAATTTAAATACAATTTTACTCTTCTTTCCAGTTCCGGAAAAAAATCTTCACAAAGATGCTCTTAATTACTGTTAAAGCTAATTGACCAGAGAAAAATCTTCGATTTAAGCGTGGTTGTGTAATCCGTCAAATTCAATATTGTAACCATTTTCTAATCGAGCGTGTGAAAGATGAATTATGATCTTTCCGCAAAAAAATTTTTCAGCAAATAAAATAAATCTCTCTGAACTAATATATTCTTTTTTCCGTTACGTTGAAGGATTTACTTTTCTACAGCGGAGTGAGCGGTTTGACTTCCTTTGCCACTGTGTAAGCAAAGACAAATGGGATACTTTGTCTTTTCATGAATATACATTAGTTTATGAAAAGTGAATGAGTGATGATATTTTCCTGCGTGCTACTTCCACACAATTTGAAATAATTTGTGAGGCGGGGAAATTAAAACTGGTTGAAGGTGAGACAAATATTTATACAAAGTTTTCCCTGCCTTAAATACATCATTCACTTCACAGTTGAAAAATAGGTCATTGTAATAAAACGAAACTTTAACTGTTTACTTTTCAAAACTTTATAAGGAATTAATTAAGACATTTGTGCTTTTGTGCGTGTGAAAATATATTTAATGATACTGTAACTCAATAAGCAGTGAATTTTGACTTCAGTTTCCACAATGTAAGAAATACAAATGAGATATTTAGATACTTGATGAATATACACAAGTTTATAAAAAATAAATTAGGATATACTATTTACTTGAGTTCTTCTTCAAAACGGTTTATGGGGTGGAGAAATTAAAATGGTTTAAAAATATCTTGTTTTGTGTTTCCTTTTAAAAGTATTAATTGTCATTTATTTTAATATTTTATGAGAGATTTATTAATACTTTTGTGTTTTGACTTTCTTTTCCATTATTTTCACCGTGGTAGTATTTTTTCCCCTTCAATATTAATTATTTTACAAAAACTAAATAAGAGCTGAAATATTTTCTTCCACATATTATTTCTATCTGTTTGTAAGTTGTAAAAATTACAACTAGTAGAATTTATGACAAATATAGGTTTTTTTCAATCATAAATGAAGAATTTACTTCAAATTTCTGAAGCATATTTTTTTGGAAAAAAAGAATGATTGTTCTTTATTTTTGAAAACACAATAAACAGTTAATTTACATCCATATGTTTTATGAAGATACACTTAATGATCAAATATTCGTATGCCATGAACAAAAATTTGAATTTATATTTGTTTTAACAAAATAAATAGAGTATTTTGTTATTTTATCAATTTGCGTTAGTTTATCAAACATTGAATTAGAAATTAATTTCTTTTTAACTAAATTAATGATGAAAAATGTATTAATGATTTAAAATTTATCAAAAATGAATGATTCTTTGTGTTCTTTCATAGCAGTTTGAAATAATTTACAAATAGTGAAGTTTAAAATTTAATTTTCTAAAATGTTAGATATACACAAATATTTGTAAATATATTTACGTTATTTACTAGACATTTTGGCAGGAAATTTTATTTAAATAATTAAACAGTTGCCATTTTGGGCTGTATTTATTTTATAAAGAATTTATAAAAAAATATATTGAAATTAATATAATTTTTCATTAAGAAGAATATTTAAGATTTTAAAAACATATACTTTCCATTTTTTAAACTTTTTTGGCAACTTTTCTTTAGCAACTTTGTAATTAAAGGACAAAAAATATCAAATTGCAGATTTTTTCTAAAAATGAAGATGAAAAACTAAGAAAATTCGCATCTACTCTACTTATTTAAATTAATACAATGTTAATCTAAATATGTGAATCATTTTGTTCAAAGTTTACACTGATATAACTTTTATAATTTTATTCAAATATATAAGGCTTAGGGTGAAACTTCATGGTTAATTTAAGCATTTGAAATTTGTTTTTAATTTTAAATAATGAGAAACAAGAAGCGATTATGTGTATAAAAAATTATCATAAAAAAATTACATTTTTTTTATTCAACTAAAATCTTATTTCTTTGATGTTTACAAAAATAAACTAGCACACTGAATACTTGTGAAATTACTGAAATATATTTTTTTTTAAAAATTAATAATTTTAAGCATTTTAATATCTAAAACAATAAGGACATTTTTTCAACCTAAAATTTTAAAAAGTGTTATTTACCATACTATTTTTATTTATTTACAGTTTTTTTTCTTTTATTCTGTAACTTGAGTTACTATCATGCACTTATATTTGAAGAATAAAAGGAGAGGGACTTTTCATAATCTTATAAAAATAATTACAATGCATCAAATTACATTTACGTAGAAAAAAAATTATATCATAGATGAAAAAATTTAATGTGTTTGTTTTGTTTCATGTTCTGTTTCATTTTATTACAATATTTAATCACTTAATTATGCTAGCAGAGTTGCATATAAAAATATGAAAATATTCTTTTTAATTTTTTCAAAAGAATGTTACATAAGAACACTAAAAATGTTTGAATACTGTAACTTTATTTTTCATTTTGCAGCTAAAGGAAGATATAATCAATAAAACAAATAAATTTAATAAAAAATATTTAAAACTTATTGATAATTAATAATTAATTATGAAAAGTTGATATAGCATGTTGGGGAAATAATTTCATTTACTTGAAATATGCCTAACGTCCGTATTTTTAAAAAATTCATATTTTTGCTTGAACTATTGGTAGCAGAAACAACACACATTTGGGGAAATTTTTTCTAAAATCACAAATTATGGTGAATCGTTTTCATTAACTTTAGACTTTATATTAAAACTGTTGATTGTGAATTGTTGGTAATTTAAGTTAGAATTACTTTTGTAAATATCTTATAGTTTATTACTTTTTTAACATTAACAAGTAAATTTTATACTCTTAATTTAAAAATTTAATTAACTTTAAAAATAAATTTAAAAAAAACTTCATTTTTATATACTATTAGAATAAAAATGAATTTTCTCATGAATGGTGCTTAGAAATGCCTGTAAATAAAAATAAATAAATAGAAAATCGCTCTAAATATGAAATCTGAACTTGAAAAGCATTACTGTGAATACTAAAACGTACCATAATATTTTACCACTTAAAAATTAATTAATTAATTAATCCAAAATATATATTCAAATATAACTATAATTTGTGATTCTAAATGTGTTAAAGTTTTATAAAATAAATAATAGAAATATATTAAAAATAATAAGGTTTAAAATTTTTAAAACTTGAAATTTTTTATTTTTTATTTTTATTGTTTTTAAGTTTTGAAACTTAGTAATATGTTATTTCACATTTAATTGTTAGTGAGTGCATTCAATATACTTGATACACTTTTAAAAGATAATATCACATTTTATCTTTTTTATAAATATCATGCAAATTTTAGTTTACTTATATATTTTTTTAATTTTGCAATTAAAAGGGAAAATTTAGTTATAAAAATAAAATATTGAAATCTCACAGACGTTAGTTTAAACTCAAAAGTACTTCTGAAAAAAGAAGATTTTTAATCGAATATTTCATTAAATGCATTTTCTTATTTGTTATAATATTTTATTTTATTCTTATATCAAATAATTCCCAGAACTTTTAATATAGGGTATACATATATTATGCATGGTGTGCACCAATGAAACTTCATCAGATCATTTAATGGTGTGCTAGTGATGCTAAATAGAGTTTGTTTCTCAGCAGTTAAATTCATTGTTATATTTTTAATTAGAAGCTTATTTCAAATGAAGTAATAATCATTTAGAAAATATATTAAAGTCATTCTTTCAAAAAAAAATTTGGATTATATTTTCTTTATTTTTAATATAAATAGTCACATACATTAAAAAAATACTTCTCCTATAATCAGAATTGGAGTAATTTGAAATAGTACACTTCTAAAGGCATTTTTTATTGTATAAATAACTTTTCAGGGCAAAGATTTATCGTATTGATGTAATAAGTGTCATGTATATGAGCATTAAAAACAAACTGAAAACTTTTTTATTATTTTGATGGTTTTTATTTCCTTTAATTTACAGTGATATCCATAAGTTTAACAATTTTTACAAGAACTATGGTTAGTTATAAGAAACTAAATTTTATGTTGTGGTACATATTACTGGTAAAATTATGGTGAAAAGAGATATTTCTAATAATTCTAAGAAAGATATTTCTAAAATTAATATGTATATATAGATTCTACATATATTTGTAGGTTTAGCAACTTTTTAAATATTATTTTACAATAAATATGATTTGCTTTGTAGTGTACATATATTATGATATGAGGCTGAAATGGCCAACGAAGTGTTTGCGTTGACATTACAAGTAATATTAATTAATTATTGGAATAATACTAGTTTATTTATACTTCTACAGTAAATTGACAGATGTGTTGAAATGCATATTACAATTAAAACAGATTATCAATAAATTTTTACATTTATAATTTATTACACACATTCTGTTATTTTATATTATACATATATTAATATTTCATGAATATTTTTCTTTCAAATCTTCTTAAATTCTTTTTATCACTTAAATAGGTTTGCATGGAATTTATGAAATTTTGCAAAGTTACAAATTAATTAAAGTTCATTAAATATTAAATGCAAATTTAACATTTAAATTAAAGTTAATGAATGCCATTTTCATATTATTAAAATTAACATTAAAGTATATATCATAATGCTTAGTTAAAAAAAATAATTATTAATTTTGGACATCAATTTAATATTTAAATTTTTAGCCCACGGTTAAATTAATTTTAACAAAATAACAGCTGTCAAATTAATGTAACAAAATTGTTTAAAAGGTAAGTTTCACTGTCCCTATAAGAATATTGTATCTTTAAAAACCGTCATTAGTCAATTCAAAACTTGTTGAGAAAAAGCTAAGTGAAAGCTTGCTTTTTCAAATTAAGTTCTTTATTAAAATTTTCAGAAGTAATTTACTTTTAATTATAAAAGTTCTAAAAACTGATCCTTTTAGTTGCTTTTAACAGGCATGATATATTATTTAGGTCTGCTTGGTTATTAACGGAAGCAAAAGTAATAATTTTTATTCTAACATTAGTTGCGTAAATAAGAAAAGGAGATGACGAATAAATGGCATAATAACATTCCCCGGAGAAAAAATAATGAAATACACATTTAGTATTACCATTTTATTTGCTCTCCATCAGTCACATCAAAATGTCTCACACAGAAAGAAAGAAAGAAAAAGAAACAAATCTAATCCCTTGACCTCGGAAACGAATCCATGTCCGGTTTCTTGAAGGACCAAGGAAATAAATACCGTTGGCGTCTGACAGGTCGTGTTGCGCTTTTTTCCTTTTATTCTTGTAGCTTTATCTTCGTAATACCTTCCTTCCTCTTCTAACCTATTCTTTTTATTCTCTCTCTCTTCAGTTCCTCCTCACATTGAAGAAGAAGAGACAAGTTCTGACACTGAAGTTCGCGAAGGAAGCGATGTGAGCCTCCGGTGCGTCGCCAAGGGTTCGCCAGATCCGGAAACCACTTGGCGAAGAGAAGACGGCAAAGAGATAGCAATCAAGACGAAAAAAGGTAGGCGAGGTTTGCCTTTATGCTACTTAACGCTTCGTTATTTTTATCAAATAACAAAAAAAAAGGAAATCTGGAAATGTAAAAAATGCAAACTTGAGCTGTATCATTAAGTTGAATGTTTATGACAGGAAAGTAACTCTTGAAGTAAAACATTCAAAAGATTTAAAAATAATTACGAATGATATCATCAAAAATATTACCATTTTACAATTAGCCATATCATTTAATCACACTGTTTTATCAAGACTTAATTTAGAAATAGTTACAAGAAACCCTTTTTTTAATTATTCTTAACATATAATCGCATTATTCTTTTGGTATTTAATTTTAAGCAACAGAAACAAGTAATAATTTCTTCACAATATTTTTTCTCCATAATGTTTTTTATTTTAAGATTTACATTTATAATATAAGCACTCCTTTTTCCCTTAAATAGGTAAATAAACATTATATAAAGTTAATAGTATTTTCTTGATACACAAAACATAGAATGAAATCATACCATAAGATATTTTCACAATATTTTTTTCTGGCATAATATCATGTACAGTATTTTTTTATTATAAGCTGTTATATTTATAACATAAGCCCTATTTTTTCAAATAGGTATCATAAACCTAATAAAAAAGAGTTAATGGTTGAATCTTGATGCACAAGATATTATTAGAATAAAAGTATAACACACATAATATGTATACACTGATGAATGCACTTAAAAAAGTATTTCACGTCCATAGTACACATTTTTATTAATATTGCAATGAGAACATATTAAATTTAGTGAGATTAATAAATAGTTTATTTTCCGAAAATTTTATTTCTATCAAGCTCTGCACCATGTGAAACTTTTAAAATTTAGTATTCCATTATGTGAATTATTATGATCCAACAACCCTGATATAAATTAGAGTCTATGCAGTCCATGACTATTGTATTGTCCTGGATTGCTTAGATTTGAGCATGTTTTTTGTTTTTTATTATAATCTCTCAATAAAAGTGTATTATTTCACCATATTTAGGAGCTTATATTATTGGCAATAATACTGTCTAATAAGTTCTTTTACCCAATTCAAAAAATCTAATCAAACATCTTTCTTTTTTTAAGGGCAGGTATGCCGTTTAACTCATTACGTCAGTTTTGAATTATTTGGCTGTGAAAAAATATGGCCAAGATGACGTAATTGTGAAGTAATGAAGCGAAGAAGTCGTAACTTAGACGCAATAGACTCCTGAAAAAACCATCTGAACAATAAATTTAAATCTCATTTAATAAAAAAAACTTAGATATACATTTTTTATCATTGAAAGTCAGAAAAAAAGGAAAACGTAAGAATATTCCAATACGAAAATGGAACAAAATGTTCTAAATTTCTTCTCAAAAACTTATTTATCACAATTGAAGTTTGGTCATAATTCTTATAATTCTCTATGGTTATGGCGTTATAACAAAGAAAATGCAAGATAAACAATGATTTCTTTAAAAATATCATCAAATTAAAAAATTGGCTGGGTGAATTAGACGGCAACTGTGTCAAATTAAATGCAGTGGTCAAAAAGTAATGGTGATGAAAATTTAACTTTAAACATGAAAACACCTCTGTGTTGCTTCCTTAGATTGAAGAATAATGTTTCAGTTTTATTTAAAAATGTATGTAATGAGTATTTGAAGGACGAATACATTGAGTGATGGAACAGATTGTTAGAAATAAATATATTAAATTCTCATATTCTTTTGAATGATATATCACACATGACCACAGCTTAAATGCTGTGAAAGAAAGGAGTAAAAATAAAGAAATTATGGTCATATTGAAAAAAAAGGTTATACAATATTTTTGTAACATTACAGAGAAATAGATTATTCTGATCATTCATTGAGATAATCGTTCTCAATGAATGAGAGAGTCATTTTCTGAGAATAAGCCGAATAATAACGAATGAATTCCGTAATACCTTACTAAAACTAAATTGGTTATCACTTGAATCTTTTGATTAAGGGATGATTTGTAGACCATTGAATAAGGAGATATATGTTGATATGTTAAAACTTGTTAAATTGTAATAAATTTATTTGAAACTATTTTGATACGAAATAAAACAAAATATTTTCTAATTAAATGCTAAGCGGGAGATAAGTTTGGTTAATTACTGCGATGTGATTTATTTTCAGCTTTCGGTTAAATAAGATAGTTAACCATATCGTAAATTTAAGAAAAAACAGTCAAATCCCGAGCTCAATCTCTGAGAAAGCACCATACACATCAACCACACTATTATTGATTGATGAACATTGGACATTGATTTTTAATGTGCATAATTTTTCTCATCATTGAATTAATTATTTCTTGGGAATATTCTTATTTCTTGTAGGAAAATAAATCGACATATTTTAGTAAAATTGACTCAATATCATTAGAAAAATTGACGTTTTTTAAATTATCAAATACAAATATATTTTAAAAATTGAATCAAATGGGAACGAATAACTATATTTTGAGTTCTAAAACCAATCCCTTGTAACAGAAAAGTGGATTATCTGAGGCGTAATATCAAAAAATATTATAAATATTGAATCAAAAAATATTTAAATTTTTTCTATCACATATATTTCTTATGAAGCAAAATAACTATTATGCTTAACATTACAAGAATATTGATAGATGTGGAAGAATATCAAAGTATTTATACTAAAATGGCTAGAGCAGTTAACTGCATTTTAAATTAAATAAATGTTGCCTATGCATAATTTATAACACGAAATTATTAAGCAAATTTTTGAATTTTATAATTAATTAATTTATAAAATTTTAAAGTTACAACTATTTAACAAATAAAGATTAAATTTTTAGTTAATTAACATAAGGTTACTCTTAATTGATTTAAATTTCATCAGTTTCATTAATATTCCATTCCTCATTGGAAAATATCACCCATGCTAACAATCTTCAAAATTGTTATGAAAAACGCACACATTTTTGTATACTGAATTGGAAAGCTTTGTTTACAATATAAAAAATTATGGGGAAACAATATTTTAATTTATTTTATAATTAAATTCTAGTAAAGAATGCATACTCTCAAACCCGGTCCTCTTAAAAAAACTTAGAAAATTGACAAAATTATTGCTACTTTCAAATATGTATAATGTAAGTTACATGAAATGCACTATTTGATAGAAGTATAATTTATGTATAGAATATATAATTTACATACCACAAATATATGAGATCTTTTCTATTTCAACAAAAGCATGGCTGCAATAGTTCTATCCGACAGTTAATTTCTACATAACGTCATGAAAATTAGTTGTTATTTATTTCAAAGTGTAAACATGGCAATAGTTGGATTATAAATCTTTTATCAACAACAAAAATTAGTGAATAATATGAATGATTTTTTATAAGAATGATAAGAATAAAATAATGATGAGTATAAGCAATTTTTTCATCATAAACTATGTTTTTACTTTTTAAACTATGTCATGAATGCAATCAAGTTAACTTTATTCGAACGCATTGTTTTACATACATAAAACATCGCAAAGACCATTTTTATTAAAATGCTGGGGCTTTCTATGACATATCAGAGCTTTTAGCTCAACATAATATTATTATACATGGTAAAAAGCGCAATAATTTACTTTCTATTGAGTTTTAAATATGAATTAGCTCAATTATTAAGCATGATTTTAATTACTAACCAGATTTACGTCTAATCAACGCTTTTTATTTTATAATGTAACTAAGAAATTCAATTTATTAAAATATCAAACATTTAATTATATCAATGTGTGAAAAGAACACTTAAAGTGTTATAACTATTTATTAAAGAATATTAAAGTTTTAAAGTTGCATATTTTAACAAATATAAATATGTCATTATAATTAAAAAAGTTATCAAATGAAAAACATTTAAAAAATATCCTTCCTAATTTTGTTGATATTGACATGTTCAAGGTGTTAAAGGGAGTATTAGATATAATCTATTCATATTTTCCAATAATAAGAATAAACATTTCTAAAAATTTAACCAAATACTTAAAAATTAAAAAACTTTCATTCGAATTAAAAATAAATTCTAAACTTTATCTATAAATGTAAAATATAGATAGAGTTTGGAATTTATTTATATTTCGAATATAAATAATTTCAAATTTTTTATATTCGAATATAAATAACAATTTTATATCATTTTCACATTTATAATAAATAATAATTTAAGATCCGCTGTAATGTACTTTTGATTTTGAATTACATCAACCTGCAATAATTTCCTCTTTAGATATAATTGTATCGAAAAATTCTCGGTAAAATATTCATAATTTAACAGTATTTTTTAACGGATTCGTCACTTTAACGTTACTTTAGAAAACAAAATAATTTTAATTTTAAAAGTTTAATTAATCTAAAATAATCATTAACTTCTAATAATATTAATTTAACAAACAAATAAACAATTCAACGTACTTTTTGAACTTATTTTACATAATAATAATTTCAAAATATTTATTTAAATAAAGTATTTAGTACCAAATATTAAGGATTCCTAAATAATGTTAACTTAATTTTTATAGTTCTTAACTGTATTAATCAAATTTTTAAATAAATGTATATATTAATAAGAAAAATATTTTTAAATTTATTTAAAAAATAAAAAAAACTTCATTGAACATATTCATAAAAACATTTTATTAAACATGTTTTGAATTTGTTAAAAGTGAGAAAAATTACAAACCCTTTTTAAAAAAAATCAAATTCTTAATAAAATTGATATTAAAACTATTATAAGCACAAGAACAAAGTAAGTTTGCAACTGTTCAATTTACAGAATTATAGTAAACAATTTAACTTAATTTATATAAAATTAAAACAGAAGTTACTTTATTCTGAAATAAATAAAATGCTTCTAAGTGAAGGAGTGTTGTAAGATTTTCTCTTTCCTTCTTGAATATTACTCGGAAAAATCTTTATATTTCTAAACATGTTTACACTATTTACATACATATAAATAATTAAATATACCATATTTGTCCAAAAGTATCCAGGCATTCCCTAAAAAATGGTTCTGAGTAACTTGTGAGTTCTTGTGATTTAACTTAAGTCCTTTAGTCCTTGTTGTTGGAAATTTGAATTCTGAGATATATGTGAACATTCTGGACAATATTTCACTCTTATCACTTTGGAAATATTTCGAGGAAGGCCCATTTGTTTTCCAGCAGGATAATTATTCCATTTATACATCGAGATTTGCGTAGATGTAGTTCGACGAAATGGGTATTGAAATACTAGACTGACCTTCTGGGTGCCCCGATCACCTAGAAAACTTTTGTGACTAATTAAAGTGCAGAAAACAATTAAGTAACTATCTAAATCGATCCTCCTCACTGTAAACATTCACTTCAGTTGTGATAAATGTCAGGGAGTCTATTCCTATGGCTACTTATGAAAAACTCCCAGACGTGTGCAAGCTATCATCGATGCAAAAGGAGGACCAAGATCATATTAATATGTGCCTCTGCTCTGGATTGTCAAAGTACTTACTACTGAGTGTCTGCATACCTTTACCCATATTGTGCTTATAAATATAAATATGCTACTTCAGGAATAAATTAAAGTAATAATATATTTATTTGACAAATACTGGAAGAAGTGATCATTAATCAGTGCCAAGAACAACCATTTCTAGCAGTAATAACAGGATTTTTGCTCCTGAGCAACTAGCAGACAGTAACTCAACGACGTATATAAAAACAACTGACGGTCCCATTTCAAAATTAAAACATTTTATAAATCATAGTTATTGGCAGATGGTAATAAAGCAGATGGTAATAAAATTGTCGTTAATTAATCATACGTTTACTACAACTAAGAAATTGGTAAATATGTAAGCAAAATAAGGGGCAAAACAAATTCTGTACAAAAAAATTGCAAAATTATAAAATTGTTTTGACCCACTAACATTTTACTTTTTGTAGAATTTAAATAAAGAGTAATACCATTAACCATTTATACAACGGCACAGCGGGTTTTGTTATATATATATATACAAATTTGAAATTTAGAATGATTATAAATGCCTATATATCGCAAATAAATTTTACATTACTGAAAATAAGTTTTTGACTTAAATTCACATTGTTGAAATGTCCTTGATAATTATAAAATCAATGAAACATAAGAAAGTAGGAAGAAAAAACAGATTAATTAAGGAAATATATACTGAGAAAATAAAATAAAATTATATATATATATATATATATATATATATATATATATATAATAAAGGATAAAAAATACAGAAAACTTAATTAAGTAATATTAGAGGATAAGGAAAATGTAATAATTAAATAAATAAATGATTAAAAATACAAAAAAGAGTAAGAAGATGAAATAATTATTTAGTTTAATTTACGGAACTTTAAGAATATATAATATCAATATTTTTAACGCTTGAAACAAAAAATATATCTTAAATTTGCTTTAATTTTAAACGTTTAAAATAATCAACTCATACCAATCTAAATAAATAATAAATTCATAAATAAATGTTTAAAATTAGTTTCTGATTTATTCGAATTTATGTAATGTTCATTGCATATTAAAGACAGATAATCAGGAGATTAAATATAAGTTTTAATAATTACGACAACAATAATGAGTTACAAATTCAGTGGATGTATCATGACATAATCTGGCAATCAACTTACTATATATAAGTACAAACTGTTGTCAGATGAAACAAATATAAGTTATGGAATATAATATTTTTGTATTGATAACATGACATCACACTTTTTAGCATTTAAAATTATGAACCTTTGGGTGTGGGAAAAGTTTAATAACATTTCAATATTTTTTCTGGTAAGTAAGATTAACTTGAAAATTCAATAAGAGTATGATTTTATGAACATCAACTGAATCTTCCTTATTATTTCGGCTCTTTCTTAATAGGATATCAATGCAAAAATAAACTTAATTTTTTTTTAATTTTGATAATTTTAAATACTTTCTACTTTTTGTGAGTACACGATTACTTGAGATTTACACATCATATGAGTTTTAATTTTTATTAACAGAAATAATAATTCATTGTTCTCAAATTTTATTTTTAGAATTGTATACACACTCATCATCACTTACTTTTAAATTAATTAATAGTTTAGCATTTCTATCAAAATAAGATTTTTGTTTTTTATTATGTAATTTCAATAATTTTGGTACCTTTCTTAATATTTCTATATTTATCAATTTGGTACTAATGGCCAATTTTGTACCTAAGATTTGAATGAAAATGAGCGTAGTAGGTGATAAACCTAACCAAAAATGGGTATATTTCGCTATTCTAACATTCCTATTAAATAAAAAAGGACGTTATTCTCATAAGTTTTGTTAAAAATTGCTTTTATAATTCCTTCTCAAACCATTTTATTGAATTGTGAGATACGTGGGTTAACAAACTGACACCCTATATACTATTCTGTTAAAAACCTCTTAAATCAAAAACTTATAAATTGATTGTTATCACATACAATTTCTTAAGAACATCAAATATAGAAAATCTTATTTTTGAGGATTTTATCATACTTTCTATTGTTTTATATTTATTTTTTCTACGTCCATACATTTTGAGTAACAATTATAACCTAATTGTTATTTCTTAAAAAAATTATATCAATTCCATTTTTCTGATATGGACTGCCTGGTATATCATTAAGCATTAACGGTTCATTGGTCCTTTAAATTTGTTTAAAAATATCGTATTGTTCAATTAAATATCCAATGACTCTGTTAAGACTAGGCCGATAAAGTATTGCCCTCTGCCTACTTTTACATTTTTCAATACCAATTCATGTTCTAAACATAACATTTCTTTACGCAATGATGGAGGAACTATTATTTTCTCATTTAAAAATAGTAGGTCGTCAATTCTAAGCATATCATTTTGAAGTTTATAATAATTTCTATGTCCTCTTCAAGTATTTGTTCAAATGTATTAATGAAATTAATTTTAAATTGTTCATCTCTTGATAATGCGTTCATAACCTATTTGATTTTGCATTCATTCATCGGTAAATGTTTAACAGTAGAATTGAGATTTAAATTTCTGTATTATCACTTACCTTATCTTTATTTTATGCTCTAGACTATGCAACTGTAAAATATATCTGATTATCAGAAAAATATGTAACAGTGTAATCATATTTTAGCAATTTTAAGGGATTAATTGTGGATTTTAAACAATTGTCAAAAATGCTTTTGATTATTTCAATAAGGACCTTATGTATACACAACAAATTTTGATGCATATCAAAAGTAAAATTAATGACTAAAGTTCCTCAATCGGAGCATATTTCTTTTCATTGTCAGTGAGATTTCTAAAATAAATAAAATATGACTGTTATGCTGCATTAAGCAAGCACTGAACCATCTTTAGAATTATCACATTGTAGAATTGTTTCCTTTTTATTATTAAATACTTGTTACTAATAAATTAATCTTTTTTACAATATTTAACTATTTATAACAAGTGCTGAAATCAAAAGTGCTTTAATATCTTTAAATGATTTTTTATGCTTATACGACATTTGAAAATCACAATTTTTCAATAATTCTATCACAGAGTCTCTTATAATTATTGCATTTAGTAAAAACTTTTAAAAAGAATACTAACAATAAATGCAGCACAACATTTTCGAATAAGCTTTTATCTCAAAGCTGACCTTATTCCTTAAAAGCCCTTACATAATTAGCTTTTAAGATCTCTATAGAAATTATTGATTAGTAATTTCAAGAGAGATCATAAAATAAATCATGTTTTGTTTTGTTTTTTCTAGTCCCAGCAAAAATTATTTCATCAAAAAATATTTCCCTCTCTTTTATATCCCCCAAAAGCTTGTGCTAACGTTTTTAAAAAATTTCAGATGTGGAAAAGGACATTCAACATGGATGATTCTGACATGGAATGACGTGTTATTCTCATGTAATTCCTATATTTAAATTTCTAGGATCTAAACATGTTCTTACTTTATTATTTGAGTTCTCAACAATCACAAGATTACACACAAATCTGTTGGTTTATTTATCAGTTTAATCACTGTTTTCTTAAGTTCTGATAATGTCAGTTTCAACTATTTATATAATGCTAATTGTAATATTCAAAAATGATTAATTACAGGTTTCATAATTTCTTATAAATTTGTAGGGTATGGTTCCCAGGAAATTGATCTAACAGTACAAAAAATAATCATTTACTCAATATGTATTTTTTTCATGAATTTATATTACATAAATATGTTGAAACAAATTAAAATTTTCAGACGTACCTTAATTTAAGATTTGTTTAGATAGGATGACTACAGTAATAAAGGGTAATTTCGCAGAAAAACATTTATCTGTTCTTCACTCAATATTTAGTATTGAAAACTTTAACACACCTTCATTTCCTAAAAGATTCAGCAGAATAGCGATCTGTCAGACTTCAAGTCATTTTCTCTTGTAGTTTTTTTTTATTTTTAACCACGGCATTTCCAAATTTTAAATACATTTCCAGTATTGCAGTTTAACTCACTTGGCTATTTAAATATTTTCATTTCTTCTAATATTAATTTCTGAGCAGAAAGTTGACAATTTTTAATTTGATGCAGAACCTGAACATAAGCACCTGTTCCAATACTACACACAGTGTTTTCAATCAGCCATGTATGGCTTAATGATCCAAAATTGGTTTTTTCAGACAAATGTTTTATACCATTCCTTTCCATTTGATTTATTATGTAATTAAAGCAGATATAATTAGGTGATTAAATATAAATTTTAATAAATACGACAACAATAATAAGATATGATTTCCTGAAATGTGATGCCATCATATAGCTTATGCATAAGCTATATGATGGCATCACATAACAATTAACTAGTTATCAACAAGTCCAATTGTTGTCAGATACACTTAAACAATTATAAGTTATTGAATTATAATATTTATATATCAATTATACATCACAATTTATACCTGTACTCCTTTATTTTGTGGGAGTTCTTTTTCTTTTTAAATAAAATCATAATTTTTTATATATATACTAGAAATTTAATTTCTCCATTGTATGAATTTATGTAAATTTACATATGTTAAGAGAATTTGTTGATTATATAATTGCTCACAACAATAACACAACACATTGCAAAAGAAAAAAGCTCTTTCCAGACAATTATATATATATATATATATATATATATATATATATATATATATATATAT
>JAPDSC010060903.1:41572-59692 GCA_026290005.1 Latrodectus geometricus
ACATTTTTATATAACACAATACAACAAATCATTAATGTAAATTAATAAAACTCCTCATAGTCTAATTTCTTTCAACAAAATTCATACAATAATGCGTAATTTATTTTAATAAGTGAAATGTAAATTACTTAAGCATTATTTATTTTATTTTATATTTAGTATACTCAGTGGTATATATATTTTCAGTGGTAAAGTCCTTAATTATTGGAAATTTAATTTTACAATTAGAATAACCCACCATTATCTTCAGTGACAATTCCAAAGGAGGATAGAATGAGATTGATCTTTTGGAACTCAAGTTATCATTTATAACAACGCTGGACTCTCTCTCTCCATTAAAGATGTTTGAGTAAACCTTTCGAAAAGAAAAACAAGTTGACTGATTTGATAGTTTAAAGTAAAAGAATTACTGTCACAATAACCACTAGGAATGCAAATGCACTTTTAGAATAATATCCCGTTTTCTGCCTACTTATTTATCTTGCATAACATTTCTCCTGCATCTTGCAAACTTATATTTTCTTCATGACGAAAGATGAATGCTCTTGTTCAATGTAAAAGACCTAAACCAAATTTAAATTTATCTGAGTACTACAGTAATAGCTTAAATTATTAATTATAATACATTTAATAATTTGTAACATATAATAGACATAATATATATTAAAATATCAGTAGTGTTTTGTAAAAATAATATTTCTGACAAATTCATTAACATATAAGATTCTTAAAAAGTATAAGGTTTTCAACATCAATTATTCTTAAATAAAATTCAGAATATAATCAACTATATTGATGACATGTGCTATGATAAAAAAGTTACTAAAATTAAGAAAAATTAAGGGCAAAAAATTTTAATTTATTTTTTATTACATCTAATCTTTGAATTCCTGATTAATGACACATAATTTAAATTGATAATGGCTAAATGTACTGAGCAAAATAAACACGCATGTTTATGTCAATATTTAATTATGATTGTATTGCACAGTCACGTTAACGTAAGAGGACCTCCATGAGCAAATAAAATTTCCAATTTCGTATATATTATTTTGCTATAATTTTGCATTGATTGTATTTGATAATTTTTATTTCTTACTTTTATTAATTTTAAAGTCTTAATTATTGGCAATAAAAAATTACGATAAATGTAATTTATTCTAATGTAAAATTCAATAAACAGTTAAAACAAAAGCTATAACATTTTAAAAATATTTTTCATTAAAGTTAAGTGTTTCGCCATGAAAAAAGTTATTATTATTGCGCACAATATAAACTGTGTTTAAAAATTTAGATTAATCTGAAAAAATAATTTTATAATAAAGAATTAGTAAAAACAATTAAAATTATATTTCATTATAATTATTATAGTCAAAAATGCGTTTTCCTGTGAAACATTAGGACTAACAAATCTTTTAGCTAATCTAATGTTTCTGAAAAATCATGTAGAAAAATTGCAGTGAATTTTAGAAAGACTCTGAAAATCATTTTTCTTCAAAACTTCCAATACTCAGATTTTATCGTTTTCAAAAGCTCTCTATCATTTCAAATCTCTTTAATATTAGAAAATATCTGGTATGGTGCAAATTTTGTACATTAACTGCCTTATTCTTTTTATACCTGAACACTTTTTTTATGCAACAAAATTTTAAATGAATTAGTATCTTTTATTTTACAGTTCCACCCATGATCTGGATTCCTAATCAGTTGGTGGGTGCACCAATTGGAACAGATGTCACTTTGGATTGCAATTTGGAATCATACCCACAGTCTGTTACTTACTGGAATAGAGAAAGTGGCACTATGGTCCTCACTAATGATAAATATAACACTGTCCTCTTAAACAATGGACTTTATAAAGTGCAGATGAAGCTCACGATTCGAAATTTGAAACCTGAGGATTTCGGTCCTTACATCTGCGTTGCTAAGAATTCTTTGGGTGAAACTGAAGGAACAATCCGCTTATATGGTAGGCTCTGAAAATTCCTTAAAATCATTTTATTTTATATATATTATTTTAGAATTAGTTTTTTTAAAGATTATACACTTATAATCTTTAAAAAAAACTAATTCCGAATATTGCAAGATTAGCACTCTCCATTTAGATCAGTAGCTTGTGAGTATTCTTCTCAATCCTGACATAATGATTTTTCAAAATCCAGTTATTTATCATGCAAAAGTAAACCGTAAAGTAACCAAATACAAATGTAAGGGCTATTTCAAAGTGTTTTTACATGTGTGATATATATTTGATGTACAATAGAGGTTTGATGTAATATATATTTTTATATTTGATATAATATATTTGACGTATAATATATTTACTACTATTATAGATAACTTGAAAGAGGTTGCCTTGAAATGCATATTGCAAAAAACTTTCGCTTCTAAAAATAGAGATAAATTAATACTTAAATAATATTTTTATGGACTGTGCTTAAAATGAAGCACGCGTACCTTAGTAATTACTTTAACTTTGAAACATTTTTTAATCATTTAGTTAATTAAACAAATTATGGAAAATAAATGCCTTTGACGACTTTCATGATTTAAATAAGTTTTCGTATTTTGGAATTTTGGATTAAGAAAATTACTTTATTTTTAATTAAATAGTTCACAAAGTACTCAATGTTAAAATACATTTAATTTATAAAAATTTGTGTAATTCAATGATTATAACTAATTTTTTTATCTTTTTTTTTTAGTCATATAAAAAAGAAATGTATATTTTTTAAATTATAAGACAGTTCCATGTAATTACTAATTAATAATCACCTAAAGAATGTGAAAGAGTTTTTCAAGAAATTCATCATATGTACTGAAATAAATTTATATATCAGTATCATAAGTAGTTTTTTTTAAATTACAAATATTCTCATGAGATTACATTTTATACTAATTAAATTGAGTTTTAATTTACAAAAATTAGTGAAAGCATTCAATTTTGGAAAATTTATTTCTTTGCATATTTTCACCAATTTTGTAACAAATAACTAAAACTGTTTTTTTACTTTTCAAAACCTGAAAATGAAGTCATTAAAAATATAATATTATTGTCAGAAAAAACTCATTATTTAACTCATTGATAATGTTTGCAGAGATGCTACACTTACTAAGTTTGCGTTAATGCATAGATCTGGATTAGTTTTTCATACACATATTCTGTAGTGATGCAATTCCTTTTCTCCCCAATTCTAGGAAGAACTTTCATGATAGTTATAACGCATTTACATTGCAACAACATGCTGTTTCTACAATGAAATGCTTCTTTTCTATCTGTGAAAATAGAGGACGATCTTAATAAGATTTTACTTAATATTTATAAAAGGATCTTAAGTTTCATAAATGTTAAATTATATTAAATATTATTGTTTGATCTATTATTTTTTCAGCCACATTCCTGAAACATCTTTGGCATATTTACAAATAAAACTTCTCAATCATTCTTTTACTTAATAATTTTAAAAATACATGACTTTAAACCAAAACATGTGTGTATACTTCTAATAAATACTTTAATCTTTGAATATTTCAATCACTTGTATTTTAAATTTTTTATGAATGTCATTTTTTTCCTAAATTTTGTAATAAAATTATTGAATGTAGAAATAAAACTTCAAGAAATATTCACAAGAAATAATAACATATATCAATTGGGTGTTTTGTTTGGGATATTGAAATAATTAAAAGTGTTCTAAATAAAAAAATCATCTTACTTTTTAAATATTTAAAGTATAGTTAATTAATAGATAAATTTTTAACACACATGTATATACATATATATATCAATATAGATTAATATATATATTTGAACAAGCTAAGAAATATATGTACAGTAATTAATAAGCTTTCGATACGCTTTTAAAATAATTTTAAGTTAAAAATTAAACATCAAATGGAAATTACGTTACTTGTATCCTCCTACTGTTTCCGTTAACAGTTTTAGTGCACAAAAGAGTCGCTATAAACTCTTAAAGTTTACTCATTCACTTTCAAAATTTTGCTTTCTTTGGCAATCAAAGCTCTTAGATTCGCAGCTGAAAAGCTAGAATTTTCTGGGTCCCCTTTACTTGGATAGGAGGACGGGAAGAGTGGATAGGATTAGGAATCTTCTTTGAGCTACTGGGCGGGTACCATTAAATGGGTAGTGAGGAATACTTAGAAATACTCTCTGTAATTGAATTTCACATTACTTCTAGATGTTGAATGCTTAATACGTGATTAGAATGAATCTCTCTTTAAGGAAGAAAGTAAAATTTCCGAAACAAGTACGCTAATAAACTATCATCTCCTTCTTATTTTAGTTAATGTTTTAAGCTTATAAATTTTTATTATATCTAGTAAGTGAAAAAAAGTATTTATATATTTATGTAAAATACTGTTTTTCGAGAGTTTAAATTTATGTCAATCATAATCATAGTATATTGAGTAATGATATGTTTTTTCTGGTAAGACATCTTTCTAATTTCCTTGTCCACGTGATAGTTTTTAAGCGTTACATAAGGCACTTTCATGAGAATGAGAAATGATTGCTAATTCCAAAATAAAGCAAAAGAAGTTTTAAATTTTAAAAATTTTTGAAATATTTAATTCCTCTCCATATATATATGCATATATGAAGCAATAATTTAACATTGAATTAAATAAATAACAACAATATGACATAAAACTTATCCAAGTGTCTTGTAGATATTTAACACTAATTTTGTTAGATATAATCCTAAAAAATTAGCTTTAAAATTTTAACTCCTTATTAATTAACAAACCAATTTTTTTTATATTCACTTTTTTTTTTTTTTTTTTTTTTTTTTTTTTTTTTTTACAAAAATGAAAGAAAAACTATTTTTACTCAATTTAAATATTCTTATAAGCCAGATATTTGTATTGATTGATGGTAATTTCAAAATATATAAAGTATATAAACTTTAATTTAAGAAGTGCATATTTATATCTAATTTCTAAGAGTGAAATACATAAATAAATTATACAAAGATGAAATATTTCATAAAAAGTAAATGAGAAATATTTTATAGTAATAAAATTTATAAATAATTTTTATAATTAAAATATTTTGATTAAGCTATGATTATTCCAAGGATTTTATATAAAATTGTAATAATTTTAGTATCATGCATTTAAAAACTAGCAATTTATCAATGTAATTAATTTGATAAATGGACATATTTGTTTGATAACACTGTGCAGTACCGCTAATATTTTAATATAAATAGAAGTATGAAACTAAACTATAGTGATTAATTTACTTTGTAATTTCATCACAATTTAGCTTATGCTGAAAATACTAAGTAAATTAAGTATTTAATTTTTTATAATATTCTAATCAATTTTTTTAAAAAAAATAAAATTTATTTAAAAAGTAAAATTATTTTCTTGAAACATTAAGACATATAGATTCCATTTATGAAAATATTTAAAAATATAATAATTTAACGTAAGGAAATATTTTGTGTTAATTTTTAAAATATACAATTCGTAGCAACAAATCATACTTTATTTTTTAATCACATGATATATTAAATAGATTTTTAATTTTTATTTTTTAAACCCTTTATTATTATTTACAAAATGTTTGCTTGGAAAGTAATTCCGTTTCGTATTAAAATGAAAAGCATGTAACAAATTAATACTTAATTAAATTACATATTGTCAATACATGTCCAATGCCTTTTGCTAACTTTCTAGTAGTAGCATGAGTCCACACTCAGAAAATAAGTTATTAGAAAAAAACTTATACAGATGGGAAAACGAAACTATTTTCCATACAACCCAATATTATATGGTTTTGATGAATTTATAAAAACAAACATTTTTAAAACTTTACATAGGCGAAATTCATAAAGTTATTATGAGACGTATATTGTCTATTTTCAATAGAAAAACTTTAAAATATAACAAATGTAAGAAAAATTACATATTATAAAACTTGGCTTTAGTTTTTTATTATTTCCAATTTTTTATATTATTTTTTCAATAATTTTTTCCAGAAAAAATGTTTTGATATTGTTTATACAGTATTCACTACCTGAGTTTGTTAGTTCTAATATTTAACAAATTCTAGATTAAGTCTGCATTTAAATTCAATGTTATATACACTTGGATAAATATTAACTACTAGTCTATATAATCGAATTTATATTTTGAACTATAGATTTATATAAGATTATTTAATGCTGTGTTATATCCATTTGATAATCTTACGTTTTCCCTGCGTTTTCAGAAAATACATTAAAACGTTTTTTTTCCTAAACGTAATATTTTTATTGTGTTATTCGAATGTTTCCCTCTAGTTGTGAAAAATTTAAATTACCATTATTATGTTGTAACTCTCATATTCTAAATTAAATTAAGTTTACGTCATTGTATTTATTCTTATAAGTAAAATGTAATCTAAATTTAATTGTAATAATCCGTAAAGTAATTTATTATTGTAATAATTGGCTAATTAGCACTAAATTATATTAACTTTGTACTGTATTTTTAAAATTAAAATTACTTTAAAGTTAAACTTTTCTGTCCATTACACACCATATATAGATAATATATACACATATAAATGATGAAATTGAAAAAAATAGCTCTAATACGAAATTTCTCTGCTTTACAAAGTCAAGCGCTCAACTTTCTTCAGGAAAAATTGTGTTATAGTACAGAGAAATTTAAAATTGGAAAATAATACTTTAATTGCCGTCTTCTGATGCATAATTTCTCTCAAATAAATAAGAAGAAATGAGATACATTGTGGAAAAATAAATAATTTTAAGTTCATTAAATATGCACACACAACAGTATATTAGAAAATGCGAATTTTAATTATGTTTTAAATGTCCCCTTAGACATGTTTAGTAACCTAAATTGCCAATGCATGCACTTAATATCATCACTTTAAGAAAATTCATACCTTCATAACTATTTGTCAGTGAGTTTTGGCTTACAACTAATGTTATATTCACGTGGATTTCACTTAATACTCATGAGAAACAAATAACGTTTGACGTTTCAATAAAGTTACAAATATTTTAGTTTCGAAATTGTACTACGATTTTTTTAAATCCTTCGCCACTTACAGATCTAGCAACGAGGCTATTAGTACTCAAGCTTTTAGTTCTTGATTTGTAAGCTTGTTTAATGCTTCTGATGTGGTTGTTTGTAGTGATTTATAATCAACGATTTTAAACTATGTAAATCTTAAGCTTTAGATCACATTGGAAAGTAATTTGAGAATGATAAAAAAAGTTAAGTCATAATGGATCACTTACTTTTTAAAATAGAGGTAGTTCTTAGCAAATTTGATTTATTTTCATTTCAGGAAACATTGCAGAAAAACCTATGAAATCCACAGAGGCATAATACTGAAAAAAGGTTCACTGGTTAGTTGATCTATAAGTGATTTTTGTAAATGCATTTTCTATTTAAATAAAAAGACGGTGGTAAATAAATGAATAACACTCCAACTATCACTTCAAAATCTTTTTTGGATTCCCACTGAGAGTTTAGAAACCCATATCAATTTAGAAATCAATTTTAAACTGTAAATTTTGGTCGAATTAGTCCTAGTGCGCTGACAAATCTGTTTACTATAAACCGAATCTACGAAAAATTTAGATTATACAACTAGAACTAAATGAGATTCTGTATTGAAATAGATTTAATATTTAATGTTCATCAGTTTTCAAGTGATTAAATAGAAAAACGCACTCAAATAATGTTAAAGTGCAAAACCATATTTAAAATACATTTTTATGCTTTAATAGTTTATAATATGTATGTTTTACTGTACAAAAAATGTGTGTTTTTTTTTTACAAATATTGTCATATATTTATTTTTTTCTCACCTCAAAAATGTTTTCGATTTATATAACGAAAACTAAAACGTCTTCAAAAGATCATCAGTAAGTTGCTGGCTATATCTGCAAACTGTTAAGTTTAAAATCTACTATAAAAAAAAAACGTAAGCAAAACAAAAGATATTGCGTCGAAACGATATCTATTCTTTCTGTAAGGCCCATTTCTGGTTCTTTGCAACATTGAGAAAATGGTATCTTGTTACTCTCGTATAAGTTTGTCATTTTGCGGACACTGAAAAATTGCTTGAGCCACTCGGCAAACAGGGGCTCTAAAGTTGGCAAGGGAGCTATTTATTGAGACACACGAACGGAATACGAATGAAATTCGTTGCTTTTCGTCTTCATTTTGTTTGTTTGTTTCCCTGCGCTGAAGGAGAATTCCTAGGAGGCTCTTTGGCTTAAGTCCAGGAATTCGAAAAATTCTTCGATTTTCGTTTTTTTTTTTTTTTTTTTTTTTTTTTTTTTCCCAAGAATCATACATTTTGTTTTATATTACATTATTTTGTATATATATTTCTGCGAATTTGATACTTTAGTACATAAGAATAATGAGATTTGTTAAATGGATTTCATAAGCATGCATACGTATATTTATATACACGCATATATAAACATATATATATATAAAACGAACATAGTAAATCAAAAATGTATGTCTATAAACACATTGAACAAATTATATTGCAATATTCAATGGTATGTTTTTAGCCTTCTAATAGAAATGGGTGAAACTTTAACTCATAGATATTTAGTTTTTATATACGACATTCATTCTTAAACATATCTTGATCTATTGTATCCTATTCATCAGCATATATATATATATATATATATATATATATATATATATATATATATAAATGTAAAAATTCATATAGAATCTCATAAAGTCTTGAATTTCTGATGCTAATATAAAAATGCTTTAAGTAAAAAAAAATTATTTTTCTAAAATATTTAATATAAAAAATAAAATTGCACAGAAGAATCTCCTCAAAAACATTTCCAGGTGTCTTGGATCATTTATGCTCTCAACATTTAATCTCGAAAGAGGCAACTGTCTTCAAGTTACTCTATTCATCAAACGTCTAAATTCGAAACTTTCCCAGACCAAGAAAAAAAGAGAGAAATACTCAGTCAAACAAACCAATGATTTTCCTACTGTTTTCAATTTCAAAAGAACTACTATGGTATGCATTACACATGAATACTCCTAAAAGTGAACAGGCGAAATCGTTCCGTTTTTCCTCAAGTAATTTTAAAGTAAATCTCGATTAATGAATGAATGAGTGCCTCTTTATACTGATTCCATTTTTTACGTTAACCATTAGTTGGGTAATAATATTTTTTTATTATTCATTTATTTTGTATTTATCAATCAAAATATTTAATATTTGGTTTCTTACTAAAATATATTATCATCGGTGAACACAGAAAAATGACAGTGAACTAACTCAGAGAAATAAAGTAATATTTACTAAACATTTTAATCGAAATATTTTAAGTATTAATAACTGTTGAAAATGTTCTTAACATTAGATTTAGTAGCCTTTTTCTGGCATTTTGTGGGACTATTATAAATATTTTTTAGCCAGAATGTAAAAGTATTCAATAAATAGGCCACCAAAATATTTAGGGTTATTGACTTTATGGGATAGAATTTTTAAAAAATAAGAATGATGAAGTTTATTATAAAAACAGTTACTTTATACTTTTATCTAGTTTATAAATTATACAGCTATAGATTTCAGAATAAAAAAAGCAAAAAGAAGGGAATATTAGGGTAATAAACCTGATTATAATAACTATGGGAATCCTTATTTTTTTTAATTAAATAGAGAATAACTTGGTTAAAAGAATATATAAATCGCCTGAATCTCAATACGCCCATTCATAAATTATTGAAATGAATATTTACGCAGTTTTTCATAGTTTATCTATTGGCAACATAAATTTCTTTTTTTTTTTTTTTTTTTTTTTTTTTTTAAAGATGTTTTGCAGGAAGAAAATGGAAAAAAAATTAAAAATGAATGAGTATCTATAAAAGGTTATTTCATAATATGGTTGTGTTTTATGAATATTCTTTAGAAAAATTTTAATATTGATTTATTATGATTACTGTTATTGTTATTGGTTTTATCATAAATTACATTCAGGATATAATTCATCTTGTTAAAATTAAGAAATGATTAACTTTAAATTAGATAATATTTTCAATTAGTTTATTTTATTTAAAATTAGAACAGAAAAAATAAATAGCAAGGTTTTTTCTTAGAATTATGTGTGAATGCTAAAAATATAAATTTAAAATGAAGCACCCAAGAATTTTAGTTTAATCTTAAACTGAGCATTTTATTTTTTTAATATTTTTTCGTATTTAAATGGTGTTTTTAGCTACACATCATATACTATTTCTTAAAAACATTTCTTTTAGTCAATTTTTTTTAAGTATTTCACTTTCCTTTCAAAATTTTATAATAATTTATATTTGTAAATAAATTAAATTTCTATACATATCAGTGATATATATGTACCTATATTTAATTTCTGCTGGAGGATCAATAAAATTTATTTTAATTTTTCTTTCATAATAAATGAATATAATGTGTGTTTATCCTGGTTAAAATTAAATGGCACATTTTTGGTGACATTTTTATGATCTAATATTTTACTAAAGCAACCAGAAATTTGTTACAGAAAACTTTCATGAAAAGCGTTTATGTCATTTCATTTTTACACAAAATAATATTAATAACTTGTATAATTATATTACTATTCATTAAATTTGCATAATATAATATAAAACATGAAATCAAACTTAGAAACAATTATTAAAAAAAATGCTTTTAGTCTATTTCTTAGCGAAATCTAACTAAAAGGAGTTTTTTTTTAATTTTATACAAAAATGTAATGTTTATTAACTAGTACATTACAGCATAGTTATTTGACACGAAAGAATTTTTCTTTAAATTTTACATTTTGTGTTACTCGAATTAAAAAATTATTAGACATGAATTATTCGAATATAAATGAAAGAGATTGTTTCAAAAGAGTTGTTACAAAGCTGTTATGTTAATTAATAAATCATAGTGCTGCCAAATACACGGTGGAGAAGAAAAAATATTTAAATTTTCTTAATAATTTTAAAAGAAAGTACCATCATTAATGTGTTGAAATCTTATGCAGATTAACAATAATACATTTTACCACATCTAAGCAAATCTTAAATTAATGTAAACTAATGCATATAAACAACAAGAAATTTGCATTTAGATTGATTTTTTACCCATCTTTAGAAAATGAAGCTTGTTTATCTTTTTATAAACCACATATTGTTAAAACAGAAAATGATACATGAGAAATACAACCTGGGGTTATGCAGCTCTTTTAAATTAGTTTCTATGCGTCACGTGATTTATTTCTCCGGGTCACTCGAATATCCATTTGTGATTACATTATTTTTCTTATTTTACTTCGAAATACCTCAAATCTTTTTATTTTTAGTTATTATTAAAAACATTGACCTATGAGAAGAAGAGAGTATATAAATTTTTCCGGTGGTATTTGCCACATAAGGAAAAAAAATGTTGGTTTTAAATCAGTATTTTTGAATATTATATTTATAAAGTATGTTTAATTCCTTGAAAAAAAAATTATAAGTAAGGTATATGTGAATGGTTATATGATTATAAATGCTATATTCATACCCACAATATGCCCAAATATATAAAATAAATACATATTAATATTACCGAGCGTTAACGTATTAATTCCTAGATATAATAAGACTATATTGCCCAAATCTTCTTAATTAATATCGCCCGCATTTCACTGAAATAAATACATCAAATTTAGTGTAACGAAAAGAATTAATTAGGTGAATTTCCTACCTATGCAACCTAAAATTAAATTAATAAACTACATTTTTATTTTTTAAACAACTTAAAATTTAAACTTTAAGTAGGGCAAAATAATTTAAATTTTAATTATATAAAAATTTAAGTAACTATGCAATAAATTAAAACACCATTAAATTTCTTATAATATTGAAATCAATAGCTATTAATTGTAATTGCTCAAATGCCTTTTTAAAATGCAATTTAACTATAGTTGTTATAATTCCACTATGAAAATGATGAATGCTCGTAAAAGAATTTAATTTGTTTAAAATTCTTAAAATAAATTTACTAAATTTTGCAGCATAAGTTACATTTAGAAATTGTTTTCATAGATTTATTAAATTACTGATTAAAAACTTATATTTTAAATTCATATTTTTCTATTTGTACAGTTGTAAGCTTTTATCAGTAAAATAATGATTCATTTTTGTCAAACATAATAATTCAAGGGTATTTTAATATTAAAACATAATATTTGTGCAAATTGAATAAGATTTTAACGTAAATTTGTAAATCATATGCTGAAAGAGCAAACGCGTTTTGAAACTCTTTATTCAAAATATTTAAATGGCAATAATTATTGTAACAATGCATTTTCATACATTTATTTAAATTTAATATGTTTACCTGAAATATTTTCAGTTATGATTTTGATTTAATGACAAAATGTAGTACACTTTTAATGTTAGAGTGCAGATAAATTTATTAATAACTAGATTTTGGAATATATAAAAATGTTGAATATTGAGAATGAGCATCATAAATATAAGCCCAAAGATTTTTATTAAAAATGTTTTCTCATGTCAGGAAAAAACAATTGTCGGTTTCATCCAATTACTAAATCAACAAAATAACAACAGTCCAGATTTAGAGGCAAAAGAAAGATCGCTCTTTCAAATGCAATATCATCTGTTAGATCCTCACTACTAATGAAGTGTGGAAGATAAGTATTGGAATTCTGGTTTTCATATGTTCATCTATTTGGATTTATGCTTTGGAGTTTAATATATATATTTATATATAAGTTTTCTTACTTTCGTTACCTAAACCCAATGTACTTTCTATGAAAAGTATTCCCAAAAATCAAACCTATCCCAGATATCTAAATGTATGAGATTATTTCAATAAAACTTGGCAATTAACCACCCATTTTTATTGAAATTACGCCAATGGTATCAATTCCTCTTTTGAGTTATTGAACTGGCAGCTGATGTAATTAGCATTCTATCCTTAAACTTAAAAGTTTTTAATTTCCGTTTCCACTCTAGGCAAATATAAATGTGGTGGTTAGCAATCCACTTTAATGTGCAGGCTACAGAAAATTGATGGTGATTGAATTTAGAAAACCGAAGTAAACCAGATTTTATTACATTAGAAACTGATCTCAAACTTAGATGACTGATAGGTTTTCTTTTTTGAGAAAAAAAAGATAAAATTTGGAAATTTCATACTAAGTGGTGAAGTTTCTGAAATTTCAGATACCCCTGTTGGTAGGAGTTGCGTCTTCATTTAAAAAAATAAGATTTGGAATCTATATTCAAAGTGAACTTGTTATTTATTGAGAAAATTTAAGTCCAAGTACTTAGAGTTCATTTACAAACATCATGGATTTTACATTTGGAAAATAAAAAGTATCTGTGGATAATAATTTGTCAGCTCATTTAAATTATTATTTATGAAGTATTTTGGATTATTCTTGTAAATGATTTATTTCCTCAGGTTGGAAGACTGGGATATTTAAACATATATGCGAAATATTTTACGACAATAAATTTTTCGAAGCTGTATTAAACACATTTGTTGTGAAGTATCTCTGCTTTCTATATTAGACATCATAATAAAAAATAAATCTTAATATTCTCCATTATTATTAATTATAAGAAATACTAAATAATTTATTGAGTAAAAGATTAAAACATTTATTGTATAACTAAAGAGAACTAAATATGTATCACCAATTTAAGGCTTCACATTCAGAATTTATAAGAGTTCATAGGTCAAATACCTATTGATGACTATTTAAAAAATATTTGATTCATAGATTCTTCTTATTGTTTTATATTTACTATTACTCGACATTTTAAATAAAAACATTTTATTTTATATTTTTGCTGTATATATGTAATGTTTTGAAAATATTTGTCAATTCTAAAATTTTAAACTTAATTTATAGAAATACCACCACCATCATCACCCTCAACATCTCAAGGACCGGAACCACAGAGACCGAAGTCGGAAAAACTCAGGAATGGCCATCCACAAAGTCTTCAGCCAAAAACCGAGGAAACAGGTGAATATAGAGTATAAAATAAGAATGGGAATTATAGATTTAGGTATTTCTAACGCATTTGCAAGCCACATCATCTGTAAATCCACATAGATTTTTAATACTAGTCAAAAAACTTAATTTACAGTGTGTCTTACAATTTCATTCATCTAAGGCAGTGTTTCTCAACCTTTTAGTATTCACGGCCCAATTTTCAATCATAATTTTCATCGCGCCCCCCCCCCTCCCCACCGCATACAATAAAATATATACAATAATAATGTATTTTGAGTATTTTGGCGCTAAACCTACACTACAACCTTAATTTTAAACTTAACAAATTACCAAGAATACCGAAATTTATTGACATTTTGCAACACCGATCCTCAGCATTGAAAAAACAAGAATCCTATGCTTTTTTATTGCTCTTGCATCCCGCCATGTCGGGCATTCTCACGGTTTCGCGAGAAGTTTCTATTTGTCTGGTCAGCAAAAAATTAAGCTAGGAGCGTGCGCAGATGTGAACAAATGTTTTCTCATAGGGAGAAGGAAAAAGTTCTATGCGCATATTTCAATTCCAGACAATCTCATTCGAGTCGATCCTTCTATCGCTATTGAATTTATTCTGAATGTGTATATTATATATATTTTCGTGTAATTGCAATTCACCGTATTAAATATTCACGGCAGCAGACTTATGCAGAATCATGGATAAATTTTTAAGCGGGCGTAAGCGAGCATTAGACGATAGACAAGCATCAACAAGTACACAGATGAGCGTGGTTCCGAAAATAAAATCGAGAAATTATTCTCAAGAATACTTAAATTTTGGGTTCACTAGTACTGAAGTAAATGAAGGAGAAAGGCCCTTGTGTATCATTTGCTCAAAAATGTTGGCGGCAGACAGCATGAAACCTAATAAACTTAAACGACATTTGGAAACGCTTCATAGTGAGTAAGTAAACAAACCCAGAGAATTCTTCGAATTAAAATTAAAATGATATGAAAAGCAAAAATCATTGTTTAAAAAAACTTTGTCTGTGAATGAAAAAGCTTTAATTGCCTCTTACAAAGTTTCATATAAAATAGCCAGATGTAAAAAGCCTCACACCATTGGTGAAGAGCTTATTTTGCCAGCCGCGATTGATATTGTAGAAATTATGTTTGGAGATAATTTTGCAAAACAAATGCAGTCTATACCTCTTTCAAATGATACTGTTGCCCGTCGAATTGATATAGCTGAAGATGTAGAGTGTCAGCTTTTGTCGAAGTTGAGTTACAAATTGTTTTCAATACAACTCGATGAGGCAACAGATAGTAATAAAGATGCTCATTTCATTGCCTATGTTAGATTTTGTGATGATTTGTCAGTAGTAGAAGAATTACTTTTCTGCAAACCAATAGAACTCAAAACAATAACACTCGCTTTATTTGCTATCTTAAATGATTTTATGAACGAGGCAAACATAGAATGGAAAAATTGCGTCGGAATATGCACGGATGGTGCTCGTTCTATGTCAGGAAGATTCCAAAGTATTCAAGCACTTGTGAAACAAAAATCGACACAGTGCGTCTGCACACATTGCATGATCCACAGAGAAGATTTTGTTTCCAAAAAAATGAGTCCTGGTTTGAATATTTTTTTAACTACGGTTGTAACCGTAGTAAATTATATAAAAATGAGACCCCTGAAATCAAGAATCTTTTCCGCACTTTGTAAATACATGGGTGCAGTACATTTAGCGTTACTATTTTATTGCGAGGCAAAATGGTTATCACGAGGGAAATTTTTGCAACGTGTTTATGAATTAAGAGAAAAAATCGCCGTTTTCCTAGAAGAGGAAAACAGACCGGAAGCTGAGAATTTTCGCGATAGTTTATTTGTGTTGAAATTGAGCTACATGGTCGACATATTCGATAAATTAAATAACTTGAATCTTCAACTGCAAGGAGCAAATACACATTTATTTGATACGAGTGATAAATTTAATGCTTTTTGTAGGAAATTGGAATTGTGGAGCAGAAATTTAAAGCAAGAAAACTTAATAATGTTTGCAAATTTGAATGATTGTATTAAAACTTACAAGGCTGAAGAACAAAGCATGTAAAAGTTGTTTTTGTAACCATTGAAAATCATTTAGCAATGCTAGCAAAGAATTTTAAAAAGTACTTTCTTGCTGACGACAAACTGATATCAAGTTACAAGTGGGTGAGGGATCCATTTCAAAATACTCCCGAAGGACTCTCAATCGAAGCGGAAGAAACCTTCATAGACTTCACGGCAAGCGGCGAAACCAAAAGACAATTTAGTTATAAATCACTCTTTGAAATTTGGGCAGGAGTAGATGATGAGTTTTCTGCACTAAAAACAAGGACATTTCGCATTCTACTACCATTTTCAACATCTTGCCTTTGTGAAACTGGATTTTCTGTGGTGGCTTCTTTGAAGACAAAATATGGATTTCAGCTAAATATAGAAAAAGAACTGAGAGTGTCTATTTCTAATATTAAACCCTCCTTCGAAAAACTTTGCTCTGAAAGACAGGCATTGAAAGGAAGTCACTAATAATTATTAAATTTGTTTTTAATTTAGTAAGTTGTTTTAATTTAATAAGTTAATTATTAAATATGTCGAAATGTATTTTGTTTTGTATGTGTGTGTGTGTTATCCTTTCAGTCACTTAATCAATTTTTTTAAATAACATTTTCTCTTGGATATGCTCGCGCCCCCCCATTAGTGTGCTCGCGCCCCCCTAGGGGGTCGCGCCCCACAGGTTGAGAATCACTGATCTAAGGGAATAAGATTTTTTGGTTTATATTTTACACTTTAGAATATTACTTGAAGAATGATAATCTTATTTTTACAAAAGTCGTAAAAGTAAATATTAAAATCTTTTTAATTACGATATATATTTGAACGTTTTTGAATTTTACATGAATTATACATTTTAAAATATTTTTTAAACATTTGAAATATGGTAGAAGGGGCAGCCTTCTATCAACATTATAGATGGATGGTTGAATCTCTTGAATATCCAAAATTCGTAGAAAATATTTGTGTCGTACATATTTTTATTATAAAATTAGTTATTTATATGTGGGTGCATGTGTGGGAGCGTGTTTATCAAAATATAAACAACAGCGTTTTAAAGTAACATTATCTTACGTTACACTTTAGTGATTTATTTAATTAAATATTATTATCTAAGAAAAATATCAGAACTTTTTCTGTTTAGTATTAACTGTAATGTTATTGAAAATTTTCATTTCATTGTTTATTCGACGGATATATTTTTCTACAATGCTTCAGTTGATAAATTTGTAATTTATGAAATAAATACACTATTCTTACTATTATAATAGTTGCCATTTAATGTTAATATTTAATGCCAATACATACGCATACACAACCATATATATATATATACATGCATGACTAAATAGTTTTCTTATTTATATATAATAATGCATTATAGACACCATATTTAAATTTATGACAATGTTTCTTCCATTCTTATCATTTTCTCAGGTTCGACTGAAGTTCAGTATGGTCCCTCGCCAACTTTCAACGCCAGCAGCCTTTCTAGCGAGAATTATTTTCCTCCAACAAATTCCAACACGGAGCCAGGTGAAGAAAACCTTACATATGCCTTCTTCTTTCGTAAATCTTTTATCCTGTGTACACGGGGTGGAAATTTTTATCGGCCGAGGGTTAACGTCATTCAAAAATATTCTGTGCTTCTCTTCCTCTAAAAGGAGGAAGGAATTGAGAGGTGAATAATGTATAGCGTGAAAAGAGTTTCGTTGGATACGACTCGGCAGGGGGAAAAGTAGTACTTTCAATTCCTGCTCTAGTTATAAAATTCTTGTGTAGCTTAGACAAAAGCTTCGAGCATCTTTTAAAGTGACGTCTAAATAAAATTTTAAAGTGGAACTTCTGCATTCAGAATAAAGAAGATTTTAAATGTTTTCCACAAGTTCACTCTTAGATTTTTTGTTTATTATTAATATAAATATATAATTTTTATTAAATATTGTATATAATATGTTTATCTGTAATTCTTTCTTTCTTTCTCTCTCTCTGTATATATAT